>JACXGK010003739.1:0-42878 GCA_016801125.1 Novumbra hubbsi
TTACCCGCCAGCTGCATCTAATGTAGTTGGCTACTTAATCCCCTGTGTGTCTTGTCTCTGTGTCCGTGATTGTTTCCTGTTATGTGTATACGGTCGTAGTCATTTATACTACACCCTGGTAAAATCCAGTAGAAATAAAGAGCCTATTTGAGCCAACCGCCTGCGCATTGGTCCACTTCCTGAACCACCTCTGACACCAACTAACTGTCACGGCCGTAGTGGGTGTTAGAACCAAGCGTATACATTTTAGTGGAAGGTAAATTTAATTGAAATAAAACAAACAAAACTTGGCGGTGACTGCAAACAGAGGCAATCTCTACAAAAACAATGAACCACACTGAGTGTGGAAAAGGACTAGACTTAAGTAGGCTCCCCAATCAGAGACAACTGACAATAGCTGTCTCCGATTGGGGAGCCCTGAACATCAACACGGCTCGTCCTGGCTGTGAGCCTGAGGCACAAAAGATGGCCAGGGGCCCCCACTCAGGACGTGACAGTAACAATGTGCAATGTCCATGTTTGGGGTGACGCACGAGCGCACCAAGACGTTCCCCTCTCCTCCGGCATTTAACTGCATGAACAAAGGTGAGAGCATCTTGGACTAGAATGTCCATAATTCCGATGTTAGTTATTCTTGAAGAATAACATTTCTCAATGTAAAATTGTGAATTTTGGGATCTCATCATCTATGATTCCCAAAATTATAAAAATATTCCCAGTATCTGTAGAAATCTCTGTATTCCAGGGACAAAGCCAAAAAACTGTTTTGAAGAGCCATGATCTTCAGGCCCATTAAAAACACATATGATTCTACTGGAAATCATTGCATGGGCTCAGCACCACTTTCGAAAAACATTATCTATGGACACAGTAAGACGCTTGATCAACAAAGGCAAGTTAAAACTACCATGCAAAGAAAAAAACATATATAAATTGGATTCAGAACTGTTCTGTGATCTGACAAAGATTTTTGGCAATCATGGACGTCTTACCAACACGCAGTCTCTAACGCCAGCATCCGTGATAATGTGGGGGTGCATTAGTGCACATGGTGACTTATTTATAGACTTATTATAGGCACCATTAATGCTGAACAATATATACAGGATTTAGAGCAACATATGCTGCCCTCCTGGTGACATCTTTTTGAGGGAAGGACTTGCAAGGCAATGCCAAACCACTTTCTGCACGTATTGCAATATATGGGTTCTGGAGACTAAAACAGAACTACAGAGGTCCTAATCTGGATAATCTGGAACTCACTAAATGTATCAGCACTCAAATATGAAAGGCCAAGCACAAATCTGACATACAAAAATGTTTTTGCCATCCATCCTTTGATTTTGTTAATTTGTTTTTGGATTCGGACAGATTGTTTGTAAACTGTATGGACATCATTTGTTGACTGTGATATTTATTTGACAGTTATATATATATTTGTGACTGACTGTGAATATTTGTAACTTGCTACTTGAGAAATATATCATCATAGAAATTGACTATAATCAAAATAGCATATTTTGAAATGACAGCAATATGCATGTCTGTTCACATAACAATTGTGTCACAATTTGCCACCCCCCCTACCACACAACCAGTCAGGAACTTCCACTGAGTGTCACACAACTCATAAATATAAAAACAAAAAACATTTAGTTTACTAGGTCTGTGCTTTGCCACGCAACAACTTTGGTATGCAGGTGTGTGCGCATGCATGTGCTTGTGCATAGTAATGACACGGTTGGTGGTATTTACCTGTGTTTGCAATAGGAGAAGATGATGGCTTGCAGTTGACATGGAGCTATATTAAATGACCACACCTTCACACACTTAATATGGAGTGACTTGAGAAGGTGAAGATACCTTTTTCAGAGGGTGTGGAGAGGTATACATGGAGTAAATGAAAAATATAAAGGGGAAAAAACTAAAGGGTAAGCGAGAAGAGAAAAAAATGTTTGGTGGTGAAAGGTTGGGGAAATAGAAATGATCAGGATTCTAAACGTTTACTAACCTACATACAGTTCGAAAATTATTAAAATCATTTAAAAAACAGAATTTCATATGAGTCAGACATGCAGAGTGGAAATTCTGATTCCTTAACACCATTTCCTTGAATTAAAAAATCCTCTTTCCTTCATTCTTCTGCCCTGTTTCATCAACCTGTAAACCGCTCATTCTCTCCTTCCTGTATACTTGGAATGTGCTTCAAAGATAGTTCTTGCAACAGCTACACTTTCCACATGATAGGTATTCATACATTCTGGTTCCTCATGACTTAGTTTAATAAACAGAGCTGAGACTGGAGTTGAATAGGGCTTTTATCTGTCTGAGTCATTGCAGAATTCATGAGGTGTTGAAAAAAATGCCACCATTGTACTTCGTGAATGCTGTTTTTTCATGTCAAGTAATGAAGTAAAAATGTTTTGATCTTTGTTGATTCTCATGCCATGCTTATTTAAGCAAGACAATGCCAAACCACATTCTGCACGTATTGCAACAGCATGTCTCCACAGTACACAAGTCTGGAAGCTAAACTGGCCTGTCTGCAGGCCAGACCCGTTGACCACTGAAAATGTTTTCCACATTATGAAACGAAAAATACGACAAAGAAGATGCTGAACTGTTGAGCAGCTGAAATCATTTCACATTCAAAATTACAGCAATTGGTCTTCTTAGTTATAAACGTTATAGAGTATTGTTAAAAGAAGAGGTGATGCTACACAATGGTAAACAAAGTCAAAGTCTTATATTGTCAAATGCACAAAATAACAGTGTTGTTCCAAGCAATGAAATTCTTATGACATGGCACGAGTCATCTATGCAGTGGTATAAGTAAAAAGTAGTAGTATAAGTAAAAGTATAGTATAAGTAAAAGTATAGTATAAGTAAAATAAAATCATAAAGCAATCAAACATATAGAATAAAAATGTAAACTAACAGAATATATACATAACAATTTAAAACTAGCAGAAATCTCAAACAGTGTGGAAATGGGTTAGTGAAAATATGACAGAGGTTTTTATATATTATAAATAAATAGAGTAATAATGCCTTTGAATGGTACCTTTATAAAAGCCCTTGTGCAATGAATGTGCATAGAACGTCATCAGAGCATTGAAATGTTCATGTGATCATATGTTGCTGGTTGAGAAGTCTTATGGCCTGGGGGAGAAACATTTCTGTGAGTCTGGAAGTGCGTGTAGTGATGCCCCTGTAGTATCTACCAGATGGCAACAGAGTTACCAGATGAGGTCATATTTGATGAACACACAGAGGAACTTAATGTCAGAGACTCTCTCCACTTCAGCTCCATCGATATGTATGGGGGCATTATACCCCCTCTGCCACTTCCTGAAGTCCACAATCATCTCCTTAGTCTTTCAGATGTTGACAGAGAGGTTATTGTCCTGGCACCATGTAGACTGGCCCCCTACCTCTTCTCTGTAAGCAGTCTCAACGTTTTTGGTGACCCAAGATGATGGTGTCATCTGCAAACTTGAGGATGTCGTTGGGGCTGTGAATGGTTACGCCGTCATATGTGAAAAGAGAGTACTGAAGGATACTGAGTACGCAGCCCTGTGGGGCTCCAATGCTCAGAGAGTGAGGTTGCCCATTCTCACCACCTGGGGGCTGCTTGTCAGGAAATCCAGGATCCAATTGCAAAGTGAGGAATTGAGTCCCAAGGTCCGAAGATTAGTAACAAGCCTAGTAGGCACAATAGTGTTACATTTGTTATTAAATATAGGGATACATGATTTGCACATCCTGGCATTCTGTTTTTACTTGCATCTGTTTTTACTTTCGGTGTCCCAACGTTTTGGGTTTCTGCAGACTAAAACAGAACTACCGAGGTGCTAATCTGTATTTCATGCCCATCAGATCTGTAAAATGTGACTCACAAATATGTGAGGCCTGTAATAAACATGTTTCAGCCCTCACAAAAATGTGGTGCAACTCGCAAGTAAGGCCGATCCCATATGGAAGGCAAGTCACTCTGATATTCACAAAAACATGTTTGAACATAAAAAAAATATTTCTGTCTTTTGTTTTTGTTGACGATTAACTTAAAGGTAATAGCAATCAGCTTGAAATTATTTTTTTATATGTGACTTTGTTTTATTTTCTAGCATCCTGTAGCTAGCAATGTAGTTATTGTTTTATTTATTTGAGCGCCTGGTTCAAGGGAGCAATATGCATGTCTGTTCACATAACAATTCTGTCACAATTTGGCACCACCCCTACCGCACAACCAATCAGGATCTGCCACTGAGTGTCACATAACTCATACATAGAAATTAAACCCAAAAACATTTAGTTTACGAGGTCTGTGCTTTGCCACGCAACAACTTTGGTATGCAGGTGTGTGTGCATAGCAATAACACGGTTGGTGGTATTTACCTGTGGTTGCAATAGGAGAAGATGAGTGCCTTCAGCTGACATGGAGCTATATTAAATTACCACGCCCACACCCACTTAATATGAAGTGACTGGAGAAGGAGGAAGGAGAAAGGTGAAGATACCTTTTTTCAGAGGGTGTGGAGAGTTTCTAAAATATGATGAGGATAAATACAAAAGGTGTGAGCGAGGAGAGAAAATTATTTTTGGTGGTATGAGTTTGAGGAAATGGAAAGGATCGGGTTTCTAAACATTTAACGCTTCTTCCGAGACATGCAGAGATACGATTTAGGGGAAATTTTGATTTATTTGAATGAATGAATCCTCTTTCCTTCATTCTTTTGCCCTGCTTTCTTTCATAACTGATTCAGCTCCTCTTCCCCTTTGTCACCTTTGTTTCATCAATATGTAAATCGCACATTCTTTCTTTCATTCCTGTATACTTAGAATGTGCTTCAAAGATAGTTCTTGCCACAGCCACACTTTTCACATGATAGCTATTTATGCATTCTGGTTCCTCATGGCTTAGTTCAATACACAGAGCTAAGACTGGGTTGAATAGGGCTTTAATCTGTCTTGAGTCATTGCAGAATTCCTGAGGTGTTGAAAATAATGCCACCATTGTACTTCAATTTTGCGTTGTTTATTCATGTGAAGTAATAAAGTGAATTTTCTTTTTTGATCTCTGTTGATTCTTAAAACAGGTTTTTCCTCCCTAAACGAGACTCTAAAAAAACAGGTTTTATTCAGTCCACCTTCTTTCGGCAGAGAGAGTGGGGCACTGTATATACAGTACATTTAAAAAACATTCAGACCCATTTTTCCACATTTTGTTAAGTTATACCCTAATTTAAAAAGGATTTAAAAAATGTCCCCTCTTCAATCTATACACAATACTGCACAATGAAAAAGCAAAAATATAAAATTCTTAAAAATGTTTTACAAACGCAAATATGACAGAATTAAGATCAGGTGCATAATGTTGTATTTCTATGGAGAGGGGTTGGTCACTAATCCATAATTGTTAAATGTTTTTATTTTTTGGAATTGTATTTTCCCTTTGTATTACAACACGATGGGTTACTGTGAGTAAAAAGAGTAAATAAAATTTAAAATTATATGTTTTTAATTTCAGGGAATACGGCAACAAAAGGTGAACCCTTCAAAATCGGGTAGTGACTTTTTATATACCCACATTTCTAAATAGTCCTATACCATTTGTTATTTAGGTTCACACATTTGAAGGCTCTGGTTGCATAGGGTAAAGTCAGGAATGTGTATTCATTCAACAGTTTCTTAAAAACCCAGGTCAGATTTAATCTGACATTCTGACTGACACAAATAAGGCCAGTACTGTTTTTGCATTAAGGAGTGCGTTGAGTGAAAACTCAACAAACTACTGCAATATAAGATCTCAATCTCCTTTAGAAAATTCTGTGAATTTAAAAACATTTACAACCACACACACACACACATCCCGAGCACACCTGCAACCTTTAATATGTGGACTATCGATTTGCATGACCCATTTTAGGTCATCCAAACTTAAATAGTTCTGTTATAACCATAATCCCTCAAGACAAGTTAACTTATTCAAGGAAGAAAAACTAAGTGAACTTGTGCGTGTAATATCCACACAAAAAACTAAATAACCTGAAAATATTTAACATTGCGATCCAAAAAATAAAGGATACTGCAATAAATGGTACAAGCATGCAAACACGAGACAGATTTGAACAAAGCAAATCTTTGAATAAGTATTTGATAGATAGGTCTTAATAATACCTTATATCGGTGTTAAGTCATACAATTGTGTCTAGAAGGCTTTCTGTATGTACTCTACACTATGGCTTTCATGTATATGCTGAGATTTACAGATACAGCTAAAGGCAGAGAATACTTTAAATATTCTACACGCCTGTGTTTAGCATAAGCCTGGAATTGAGTTTAATGACATGTCTTCACCATTGGCTTGTTGCCTTGCTGCGGAATAATGTGTGTTCATATTTGTATTGGCCTGAGGCTCAACAACAGTTTTTCTGACATAATGAAACACTCAAAACATACAAAAGAGCAAATCACAGCAAGAGGGTTTCTATTCTCATATGAGTCACATGACTTTTGGGTCAGGTAATATGTGGGACCAGGTTACATAATAGCTGTCTTTCTAAATGCGCAATTACTGTCATTTTTCAAGCCCAATTATAAACCCAAGAACGAGAAATGGAAAGTAAGTATTAAGCTTTTTGCAAGTTATGTTAGTGTTGTGGAGAATACCTCAAGGGGAACCGTCTCAAAACCCATGACAGCATCCATAAACATGTACATAATTCTAAACAAAAATTATTGGACCCTTAACATATCATTTTGTTGCACAACCTTTAGAGGCAATCACTGCAATCAAACATTTTCTGTAGCTCTCAGTGAGACTTCGACACCTGTTACCAGGTAGTTTGTCCAGTCTTCCTGAGCAAATTGGGTGCATTCTCCAGACTGCAAGTTTTAGTTCTTTCCATAGATAGGAATCAGATCAGGACTCTTAATAGGCCACTTCAGAATAGTCCAATGTTTTGTTCTTATGCATTCTTGGGTGCTTTTTTTTGTCATTATCCTGTTGGAGGACGCATGACCTGCAACTGAGACAGAGCTTTCTGACACTGGGCTGTACATTTCGCTCCAGAATGCCTTGATAGTCTTGAGATTTCATTTTGCCCTGCACATATTTAAGGCACCCTTTGCCAGATGCAGCAAAACAGCCCCAAAAGTCTCCTTTGTCTTTCACTGTAGGTAGAGTGTTCTTTTCTTTGAATGCCAAAAAGCCAAAAAATATGCTTTTTTGCCAAAAAGCTTCGGTTTTTACTCATCTGTCCTAAGGACATTTTCCCAGAAGGATTGTGTCAATATGCATTTTAACAAATTCCAGTCTGGCTTTTTATGTTTTTCTTTCAAAAGTGCAGTCCTCCTGGGTCTTCTTCTATGGGGACCACTTTTGCTCAAAAAGTGACAAATGGTGCAATTTGAAACTGTTGTAACTTCACCTTGGAGTTCAACACACATCTCTTTGGCTGTAATCATTGTTTTTTTTCTACACAATATCCTTCTGTTCAATCTGGGGTTCATTTTCCTCTTGCAGAACCTTAAGATGCTTGGAGATGGTCTTGTAGCCTTTATCTTTACTATGCTTGTCTATTATTTACTTTCTGATCTCCTCAGACCACTCTCTCCTATGCTTTCTCTGGTCCATGTTCAAGGCCAAAGGAATCCCAAATCACTACCCGAGTGAGGGCTGGATTTAATCTCTCAATGTTAAAGTAATCAATTGAAATCATAATAGAATTCTAAAAGCACCGTTTTTAGGTACCATGTACATCAATATGAGGCTCATACTGCCGCCTAAATACCCCACGAAGATGAGTTCATGTTCATACAGAAATAACAATGCTTGTGATTTACTCATAATTTGTCCGGGACACTCAAACACGAAACTGAATACTTATAAACTAAATTACTAAATAAATAATAAAATATGTATACACAATGCATTTAATTGCTGCAAACTAACAAGATGGGTATTTAAGGTTAAAAAAACTAAAATGAAGATGGCTTTTTCATATTTCCTTTGTTTTATTGTTATACATTGAATAGTCTACCTGAAACAGGTGCCACTCATTTGTTATGTCATGCTACAAACAACCAGGTTTTGGACCTGGGTTACAAATTCCTCATTAATGCCCCCTTTTTCAGTCTGATTTACTGCATGTTATTGTTCCATTTGTATCTGGTCCTGTTAACGTGTTCCTGAGAGTTGAGTCTCACTGTAGTTGGTGTATCATATGTTTAGCTTAAAACATTAAAAACACTAAAGATAGATTTGTCAAACGAAAACAGAAACTGCTGCTTATTGCAACCGTGTTTAACTGCTACACAGGTCCATTGTAGCTTTTTGGCGAAGCAAGGTGCTTTCAACATCAGGGTTCTGGGTTTGATTCGGTTGAATTTTGACCGCCTGGTGCCTATCCCTGATTTACATGCTTAATAAACAATTTAAGCACATAAACATTTTGATGTTAATTGAAGTGTAAAGTATATCGCTATCATAAACCCTTGCATTGGAAACTAATGAAAAAAACTGTGTACAGACAATTCACTCCTTACACACCAGTTTGTTAGAAGATACCAGCAAAAATGTGAGGTTTTAAATATAGGAAATGTATATCTGGAACTGTAAAAACTTTACTTTTAGAATCATCTGTCCTAGAACAACAGGGTTTGTTGACTGTTGCAGACATAACTATGTTGGTATAGGGACAGGGTAGGCCTGTAGAGCCAGACTGGGCAGGATGACATGCAGCAGGAAGAAGGAAATACGGAAAGGGATGGTAAATCTGTAAAGGGATGGTAAACACAACATTTTTTCACACTCATAATTAAGTGCTAATTCCACCAATGTTTGTTGGTGCACCTTGCGACATGTATTTACTTCAATCACGTGACAGGTGCGTGTTTACAGTCTTTCAGATATTTTTTACACAGGTGATTCTAAAAAAAAAAACAGCACGCATGTTTGTGGTAGGGGTGAGGGGGAATGATTTAGCTTTTTCGACTTAGACCTAATTTTATAAACGCGTGTGTCTCTATTCTGAACAATATAAAACAATAAATATATATCAATGTTAAAGTCACATGCATACACACAAATTAATATTATACAATGCAATCATAAGAAAACAAGTATATTAATGAACAAGTACTGGCAACTACTTGACTGACAGCCTTTATGCATGCGTTCAATGTTCATTCTTCAGTTCAAAGATACCTCCTATGTTTGTCTGAGCCTTGAGAGAATTTAAGCCGTTGATTCGGTATGCAGCCAACAATAGGTTGAACCAACATGTCTCATCCCTGCCTCCTCACAGACTGGAAACATGAAGCTGGTCTTATGAAGACAAAGCAAGTCTTACCTTGCTTCTGTCTGGTGCTGGAGCATAGCTGTGGTTTGTTAAAGCTTAGTAGCATATGACTCAAACATAAGATTGTTCAAGTTGTTGGTTACATTCATAAATAATAATTTTCTAATTCAGCATTATATTGCATCTATTATTTTGTTAAATGTCATTATTTTTTAACAGACAAATGAAGTAAGGTATTCGGTTTTTAACTACAACCAAAAAGATAAGGGCCCCGGATGATGCAGTGGTAAAAAAAGATCATATCTTGAGGTTACTTGCATCATGGCAAAGATCACGGTTTGAATCCTGCTATCGGATTAGCCCAAGTGTTGTGTAATAGCCAGTCTAACAGGACATCTATGTTTGGGAGGAGATCAGTAATAAAATATGGTTGCCTTGTCTCGTAATATTTAATGAGCCTATAAACAATTTTTGACAGTGTAGGTTTGATCCCAAGTTAATGTTGGTTGATTCATTTTTGAATTCCAGTAGTGTGTCGTGACAATTATATCAGCAGTCTAGACATCTAAAATTATCCTACTAAGGTGTGAGGAGTGCACTTGCATTTCTAGAATCATTTCCTTATTAGCTGAGTTGGAATGCTGCTATGTGATCTATTAACAACATTGCTTTTACTAAGCGTACATTTGTTCGTTTAATTCATTGGTACAAAATCAGGCTTTTTTTATTCTTTAAAATGTCTAGTTTGCCTTTAGAATATTCTTCAAAATATTTAGCAGACCTTTGAAATACTATTAGAGCAACACAAATATGTATATTCATGCAACTGTGGTTTGTGTCTAGGTGCTAGTTGGACAGGCTCTGGAAAGTGGTTATGTGAGTTCACTGAACATAGCTGTTCTCTAGAAAGCTGTTATTCACCTAACTGATGTCTTATGCAATTTGATGATTTGTATGTTGAGGAGTCAGTTCAACGGTGCTCCCTGGTGGACAGATCATGGAGCTGCAGCATACATTTCCCACCGATGCATTTCCTCATTTCAACAGTTTCTGATTTTATAAAGTATTTTTTAAATACTTATGTTGAGTGGGGTATTGAACAGGAGTATTGAAAGGAAATTTTAATTTATGGATGAAGGTATGTTTTAAAACATTCTGAGCAAATTATGGAGGCTAATAGACATACACTATTAAATAAAACATTTAATTTCTAAATTTAACTCAGAAAACAAATTTTTTAAATGTATTTTCATTTGGATATTGTGGGTTAGGTGTGTCAATAAATCTAGGGAATTTTATGTGTTTTTTTATGTGTTTTCATTTCAGGCTGTAAAGCAACAAAAGGTGAACATTTAGATAGTGATTGTGACTTTATATACCCTGTTGTATGTTGATCGTTGTCTTTGTCTTAATCAATTGCTTTTCATACATGACTGGTTATCGCCATATCCCTGGTGATTTTGGATTTATTCACACCTTGATTATTGGTGCACTCAGATTTTCATAATGTTGTTGTTGGTTTTAGACTTTCAATTTTGAGGCCCCTATCAAATATGGGGCAAAGGTGAGTCTGTTTTTCTGCTAGGCCAACCCTGAAAGACTAGCGCATTCTTTTATCAACTTCAGTCTTGACTAATATAATATCTTCATCAGGTGTTACCTGATGAAGATACCTGCAAAGTTACCTGCAAAGACCAAAAGAAGTAAATTGTAACCTTAAAGTCTTGAAACCAAATAGATGACTGAAAGTAATTTTAAGTACAGTGCATTTAGGACGTATTCATACACTTTCACCACATTTTGTTGTGTATATTGTCAACAACCAATACCTGATTAAGTAAATTAAAAACAATTTTTTTAGTACTCAGTGATCACAGTTGTGAGTTTCTCGTGGTCATGTACCTCTTGTCCAGTCTGAGATCCTGTGAGGTCTGGGTTATATTTTTTTCAAGGACTGTATTTTGTTCCGTTTGTCCTTTCCTCACTCCTGTTCAGTCGTGGACTGCCTGTTGCTGAGAAACACAAGAATAACAAGATGCTTTCACCACCATACTTCACTGTAGACTTGGTATCAGCCTTGTTTTAACCTGACAGAGCACCTGGTATAACCGGTATTTATCAAGTCATCAATAACATTTATTTATAAAGCCCTTTTTACATCAGCAGTTTTCACAAAGTGCTTTTACAAAACACCTAGCCTAAAACCCCATTAAGCACGCAACAACAGGGTTGAAGCACGGTGGCTAGGAAAAACTATCTATGGGAGGATTGTAGGAAGAAAACCTAGAGAGGTACCAGACTCCTCTGGCTGTGCTGGGTAATGTTTTAAGAATACTATTAATAATTAATACATTCACATTTGCTGTGTCCAGAGTCTATAAAGCCTAATCTAGGTCAGAAGCATGACCAGATTTGCAGGACAGGGACAGTCCAGGGTGGGTTGATTAGGGGGTCTGCAGGGTGGCAGCTAGAATCATCAGGTATCGTCTAGATCTGGGTTGGGAGGGGGGGTTAGCAGAGTGGCAGCTAGAATCATCAGGTGTCGGCTTATTCTGCTGCACAACCAGGAGGGTTCGGGACAAGGTCTTCTGAGCCTGGTACTCCGCTGGTTTGGGCCAAGACCTCATGTCCTTCTATGTTGAAATCCAACAGGAGACAAGGAAAATTAGAGAATGCATTCCGTAATTATGGAGGAGAACTAACCGTACTCCCCCGGCACAATAATAATGCAGCATAACACTTAGTGTCTGAGACATGGGGGTCCAGTGACACTGTGGCCCTATCCGGGGGAGGCCCTGAACAGGACCCAACAGGCAAGAAACCAATCCACCCACATTGCCAGGCACTTAGAAAGAAGTCGGAATAATAAAAACACTTGCATAACCATGGTGCCAGTCCGTGGCATATCCCTCATGAAAAGAAGCTGCACTGATCGTATCGACACATCATAGTTATATCAGTATTTACCATCATTTCAGTTTTTTTTTGTGGAAGGCACATACAGCACTTTCCAACTGACTCCTACTAATTGGTATCTTGCTCTGGAAAGGTTTGACTATTTTAATTAGAGCCATGACTCTCAGAAACACATCAGTCTTGTCTGGATTTTTTTTTATGATGCACACATGTTTTATAAGACATTAAAGGCAGTGCATGTCTTGTCTTCTATACTCAATGATTACTTGATGATGTTCCCTAGCATTTTAATTAACTTTCTGATATTGTTTTGATACATTTTAACAAATACAAAACCAGATTTTCTGATTAATACCTAAATAGATACATAAATGTGCCTAATAGCCGCACAGTCAAAAATGAAATTGCTTGATTGACAGTGTTATGAGCAAGTCACTGTTAGGGTATTAGATATCAAAGAAATATTTGGTTTTATATAAAATTATAGATTTTCTAAAACAATGGTTAATATTTTTCTCCCCAGAGGAATAATGTCATGCTTTGATATTTTCTGGCATATGTTTGACAAACGCTATGTTGGACAATATGGAGGACCAAAGTCAAAATGTATAAATGAAATATTAAAAATATATGTAATGTTTCAAGTGGCACATTATGAAATATTTTTCATAACACCACATTTCTAAATTATTATTTTTCAAAACTTCTGTGCTATACTATTTCTGTACTATAGCAGAGGGGGTAAAAAGAGGGGGTAAAGTACAAAGTATAAGTACTCACCTAGGTTGGTTGAGTTCAACAGTATAGGAACGTTTCTAATTAAAACCTACATGAAAATTGACAATTGGTCAATTAAATATCAAAGATTCTCTCGTTTATATGGTCATTTAACTTTTAATAAGGAACCTACCAAAAATACAGCGAAGTACTTGTATTATGTTCTGGTTACACAGCTGTAAAAACAAAATCCACTTCCACCCACAACTTATTTTGTTCAAAATCTAATTCAAATCTAGTTAATTTAAATATTCTAATTTATCTATGTATATATTCCTTTGAACCTACGTATTAGACTGCTAAACCAGTTTGATAAGCGAATGATAAGCACAGAAATAAAAATATTCCTAGGATGCTGATATAACTAGTTTTTTTAATTACCTTATTTTTAATCCGTGACTGCGTACTTTTAGGAAATTGTGCTGTTTTTCTCATGTTCAGGGTTTCTGAAAGGGATTTCACGATGATTAATTTAGCAACCGCGTGACGCCGCATGACAATCTGAACGCGATTGGTAGATTGTCTGTTGGGCGGGAACGTTCTACGTTCTTCCATTCATTGAACAATGAAGCTCATACTGACATCTTTTCTCTAGGATCTCTAAAGGATATATGTGATGACGTAATAAAGTAAAGTGGGCGGAGACTGTTTAGGAAAAAGAACCATGGCATCGGTGCAAGCCGAGGTAAGCGAGAGGCACATTTACATCAATATTGTTTTCCTCCAGCTGTGGTTCCCCCCACCATTAATGTATGTGCTTGCGTGTAGTCACACATGTCTTAGTTTTAACTTAGAAAATGGAACTCGGATAAATGTTGTGAGACCTGCTTAGGGTTCATTTCAAACTGCCCGCCCGGCACTGTCAACCCTGAAACCCTGTGCTTTTGTGTTGGTAGGGCGATTGAATGTACTTGTATCGCTAGGAGGATGCGCTGCCCAGGAACCTGAATTGCACACGTTGATGGGTTCGGTTATGTTGTTCTGGTTTCAGTCATACAAGTTCCAGGGCAATGTCACTATCAGTATAGCTTTTAAGCTACCTGTGCAAAACAGGAAAGCTGTTTATTGCAGTTGCTTTTTCTCTTGCAATGATTTTCAACATAATTTTTGCATTTGCTGTTGCAAGAACCGTTTGTTTTGTCACTGTTCAACACACATGCAGGAACCTGCTTACTAGCTGATTAGCTTAGCAAGTCTGATAACATTTCTCGTTTGTTGTAGTGTTAGCGAACTAAAAGCTGACATGGGTAACCCAGGGTCATATATTTACATGCATAGCTCTATATAGTTTAAGATCCAAAATGATGGAGATACTGTTGATTTACGTTTTTGTGTTTTCTCGTGTGTTTGGAGTTATGTAGCTAGCTAACATTAGCTAGCTAGAATAGAAAAGCATCGAATTCCCTCTCAAATCCATCCATTTAATTTGGGCTCCGGTTGACGTATCAAAAGTTAAAGCTTGCTTTGAGCAAAGATAGAGTACACCGCTAAACGAATATATATGGGAAGAGCCTTAATAGAGGTCTTCCTACTAATCTCCAATAGCTAGTAACGTTATCGTGTATATTTAATTGTCAATAAATAGCAATAAATACAGTTGTACCAAAAAGGTGACTTTTAAAATGATTGCTTACATTTATAGAACATGGAATATGTGCGTAGGGTCATGTATGGAGTTGTGAGCTAATTACTGTAGCCAGATCAAGTACAGTAACAACCATACGGATGTGTTAGTGTAGCCAGACGTGACTGAAGTATATATTTAGCAGGTGACATTGTTGAACCACTTCCCGATATTAAAACTGTTTCATCTCATTAAACAAGGTAACAGGCTTGGCTATGCATTGTAGCAATCTATAATCGGTGCGTTAAGTAATACAGTATTTTTACTGAAGTACGTTTGGCAATATGACAATCCAATGTAATCCGACAGAGGGAGCCCAAATTACATTTTATTCAGTACAGCAACTTGACTCAGCCATCACTCATCTCCATCAATGTTTTACTACATTGGATGTGGTTGACAGGGAAGAATCTACAGTGCCACGCAATAGTACTTCCTTATGTCTAATTTATTTAGCATTGTTTCAATTTTGGGTTGTTGTAATACATACATCAGGCCAGCCCTGGCCAATATAAATGTCCCTTTTTCATCAAATTAAAGTCAGATTACAGGTTCCAAAGCCACATCATGCCGCAATCAAAATGAATCCCTTATCCTATGGAAAACGGTTGTTTGTGCATGTCCGTCTGGACAGGGTTACAAAGCTATTTATAATGCTTGGGGGTGTTTATCTTGCTGTAATCGGGAATCAATCAAAAGATAAGTATACTTATTAAATACCAGCTTTGACTTTAAAGATGGAACTGTACGCATTGTTTTTTTTTTCACTGAACTAGTCAAGTAGGCCTACAAAACATCATAAGCAGATATATATCAATGGTCCTCATTGTCCATCTACTCTATTTAACCTCTGTCTTGCAAAATTAAATAACTTATTCTGGCATTAATGCCCTGCTGATAATTGGTTATTCTAAACAGACTCTAGGGCATTTGTTGCAACTTGCAAATTCATTCATTAACTTTAAATGTTTTGCCTACACATTTTAATGATGAACTAGGTAAAAGTATCTGTAAAAAAAGAAAAACAGCAACATTGACAACACTTTCCAGACTTTACTACCAGACTTTCAGCTGTTTGCAATGAACAAATCAAACAAAAGCAATTGAAATGGCTCAACTCAAATGCTTCAAGTGGTTTTCCCAAATGCCATTTTTCAAATCCCACCAGAGATTTTCTTTGGGTTTTAAGTGAGGTGACTGTGATGGCCACGGTAGGGTCTTCCAGCACTTCTGCAACTAAGCCTTGGTGGATTTTGCGATATGCTTGGGATCATTGTCCTGTTGGAAGGTCAAATGAAGCCCAAGCTTCCTTAGCATGACTTTCCCCTATCATTTTCTGATACTTCAAGGATTCCAGGCTGACAGCAGTCTTAATTCCTCCCCAAATGATTGATTGTCCAAAACCGAAAACAAATGCCATTACTGTGTACTTGTGTTGGTTTCTTTTAAAGGGTTTTAAAGATATGGTCAGAGCACTGGTTCCAACATACGTGGTTTGCAAGCACAAATTAACAAACTATACAGCAATGTCCATGAATAAGTGGGGAAAGAACTCTCTCAAATGAAATACTACGTCACTACCACAGACTTGAAGTCGTACTATTGAGCCTTACTTAAGTCTGACCGTCTACTCCATCAACAACGAGTGGGAGTTGTGCAGCAAATGTTTACAGCCTTCACATTTCCCTGATGATCACTCTGCAGAAATGACAGCCCAATGCATGAGGTAACCTTTAGAATCAAAGGGGCGCTAAGAAGAGTCGCAAGTATGCATTAACCCCGACAATGGTGCAAACATCAAAACCGTGGCACTTAATGATTGGACAAGACTGCAGTGCTTCAGCCATAGGTTTCACCTCACCATCGGTAGGTCAAAATTGTGTCAAAATACATTGTTGTTTTTCCAAGTGTAACGTGGTGGCGTCTTTCGGCAGTTCAATGATCAGTTCAATTGCATTGGAGGCTCGGATTGTTCTGCTTGGCCCCCGCATTGCTGAATGCAGCTATGTTTAGTGTGCGTTTTTCATGTGCTCATATGACCAGTTTGAGTTTTTGAAATATTTGTAGGCCTGTCTTGCGATTTTATTCAGGGCCAAGCAGCAAGGTTGCGAAGGCACCCATTGTATTTCTACCCATTCGTCCTTTTCGAAATGTTCTGCCTTTGGAGACTATGGCAGCCCATAGACACATTGTAAAACTTTGGGAAATTTGGCACACTTGTTGGGGGGCCTGCTTTAGCCACCAACGGGTCAAGTTTGAAGGTTTACTCTTGTAACATTTGACCTGTATGGAAGATTTTTACCGTTTGTTTTCTTAGGTCAAGCTGAGTTCACGCATCCCATGGCGTCCCAGGTTGCCATGGCGTTCCAGTTATGTAGAACTTCCGTCATATAGGAATTTCTCTAAAAGTTTCACAGGTCACACATTTTGTTCAATCTTTTCCAAAACGGGCACTGATTGTCTTGAGACAATGCCTCACCAAAAATATCAGGATGTTTTTTGGTTATTAAAAAGGGTTTTCCAGAAACCGCCAATTGAATGCGGTGGCTTGGGCACCAATCAGGATGTAAGGATGTATCAAAGCCACCGTTTCTTAAATCTGGCTTTCACAACTCACACACACATAGAATAGTAGTATTATTAATGACATATTAGTTAACTATTTTTCAGAGAAGTGTCAAAGAGCCAAGGTTGAACGTGCAGTTGGCATATGTAAGAAAATTGTCCCTCAAGTATTTGAATGAGAAATACTCTATACTGTACATGCTACAGCTGACCTGTTAGGCACGGCCTCCCTCCTAGACCATGTTTCAAAGTAACGTATATAGCGGTTGACAGGAAAGAATACATCAAAACGAATACGGCAGCAGAGATTGGGTCACTGCTAGAAAGACAATTAGCATCCACACAGGAGTCTCCACAACAGACGAGAGGCTGGGGAAGCTGCCGCAGAGACGGTGGCACCAAAGAAAGCAAAGCGAAGCCTGGGTAGCTTTTTCAAAGTGACAAATGTTCAACAACCTAGGCCAGTTTCTCTTTCTAACAGAGATTTAAATTTGAGCTCAAGAGCTACGTGCAAACACTGGCAGTTGATTGTGAGGCAGATCCACTGGCGTGTTGGAGACTGCTCCATGCACATTTTCCAAGAGTGGCAAGCTTGGCCAAGAAGTACTTTTCTTTTTTCCTGCTGCTAGTGCCCTTTCAGAGTGGGCATTTGGAACTGGTGGCAACATTGTGAACTGCCACCGATCTGCTCTGAACACAGAGACACTTGAAACCCTTGTTTTCCTAGCTAATTATCTGGAGTAGCTGCTGCTATAAGCAATGAAGCTGGCTAAGTAAACCGACACATACCTGATTGTTCACAGTATTGGTTTTTGCACTAAAAGAGTTACACTTGCACGGTTGTAAATTTAGTTTTTTTGGCACTATACTGTATGTTGAGTTGGTTGGGGGAAAGAAGCACCCGTCCTGCTGTACTCACTTTCCGCAGCTATCGCAGTGGCCAAAGGTTTTGAGAATTACGTAAATATTAAAATAAACATAATCCCCCTAAAAACATTTCCACTGCATTTCAGCCCTGCCACAAAAGGACCAGCTGCCACAATGTCAGTGATCCTCTCGTTAACACAGGTGAGAGTGTTGACAAGGACAAGGCTAGAGATCACACTGTCATGTTAATTGATTTTAGAATGACATACTGAAAGCTTTAAAAGGTGGGTTGGGTTTGAAATCATTGTTCTTCCTCTTTTATCCATGGTTACCTGCAAGGAAACATGTGCAGTCATCATTGCTTTGCACAAAAAGGGCTTCACATGCAAGGATATTGCAGCTAGTAAGTTTGCACCTAAATCTAACATTCATCGGGTCATGAATAACTTCAAGGAGATTGGTTCAATTGTTGTGAAGAAGGCTTCATGGCACCCAAGAATGTTCAGCAAGCGCCAGGACCACCTCCTAAAGTTGATTCACCTGCAGGATCGGGGCACCACCAGTGCAGAGCTTGCTCAGGAATGCCAGCAGGCAGGTGAGAGTGCACACCTTTTGGAGAATGGCCTAGTGTCAAGAAGAGCAGCAAAGAATCAACTTCTTTCCAGGAAAAACCTCAGAGACTGACTGATATTCTGCAAAAGAACAGGGATTGGACTGCTGAGGACTGGGGTAAAGTCATTTTCTCTGAATCCCGTTTCCAATTGTTTGCGGCATCTGAGAAACGCTTATCCAGAGAAGAAAAGTCCTGTGTCATGCCAACAGTAAAGCATCCTGAGACCATTCATGTGTAGGATTGCTTCACAGCCAAGGAGTGGGCTCACTCCAAATGTTGCCTAAGAACAGAGCCATGAATTAAGACTGGTACCGGAACATCCCTCGAGAGCAACTTCTTCCAACCATCTAAGGACAGTTTGGTGACGAACAATGCCTTTTCCTGCATGATGGAGCACCTTGACATAAGGCAAAAGTGATAACTAAGTGGCTCGGTAACAAAACATTTACATTTTGGGTCCATGGCCAGGAAACTACCCAGACCTTACTCCCATTGAGAACTTGTCAGGTAGACAAACAAAAACCCACATATTCTGACAAACTCCAAGCATTGAAGCAAGAATGGGATGCCATAAGTCAGGATGTGGCCCAGAAGTTACTTGACAGTATGCCAGGGTGAATTGTCAAAGTTTTGAAGAAAACGGTCAACACTGCAAATATTGATTCTTTGCATGTACTTAATGTAATTGTCAATAATAGCTTTTGAAATGTTTGTAATTATACTTCAGTACACCATCGTAACATCTGACAAAATGATCTAGAAACACTGCAGCAGCATACTACCAATACTTGTGTCATTTTCAAAACTGTTGGCCATGGCTTTTGATTTACTTTGTTTGTCACAGATTTATGTATGTACTTGGTTTTTTTCTATTATTGCAGTTATTTGCTAAATAAATGTTCTTAAAATATCTTTGAGTCTGCCTGTAGTATGTGAAATTCATTTTATTAGTACAGTTAAGATTACAGTAATAGCTGTAATAGCCATACCAGTGCTCTCTTTCAGATGTATTTATATATAGAAAACCGAATGCAGTGTTATATACATTGATGTGAACAATTGAGCTTTTCTGCCAAAAACTAGGGACTACAAACATTTCAACGGTAGTGTAAGTAGAAGTAATTCATAAAGAGGATATCCCTAATTTTTCCAAACTTGTTTGTCAGCAACAAAGATTTTTCCCTTAGCATTTGAATTCACACCGGCATGTTTGAAATATACCAGGGAATATCGAGTGATACTCGTGTGCACTGCACAAAAATATGATACAATTACACATTTGTCTTCATACTGGCAAAACTTGAGGCTTGAACAAAATGAGGCACATGCGACCTTGTAACATGGCATCTTGAGCTCTCTGTTTGCAATTTATACAAATAAAATAGCAGTGGTCACGAAACCTTTAAAGCCCAAGATCACTCTTTCATTCAAAATGTGAGCTAGGGTCTATATATACAATATCTATCATCTTTCATGATCACATGAAAGAAATGTAGAATTTATTTATTTTGTATCAATATTTTTGTTCCTAATTGAATGTGAGTTTGTCATAATAAACCAAACAAAAATACTTAAGTCCCCCTCCATTGCACAAATTGGTAACACCCAATTCTTCTTCACAAATGTTTGCGCTTCCCTCTACAAAGAGCTGAGTGCTTTGACTGCAGATTGGGGAGCACAGGTAGCAGCTCTGAAAATGAAGAGAAGCGCTGCCCAGCACACTATTTTAAATTGCTGGTCAAAGACGGACAGCGAAAAGATAAAAATATAAACTGAGAAGGTATGATAATATTGTGTAATATGTCATGCCACATATGTTTTATCTAGCTAGTTAATTAATTGCAGTTCAGCCACAACTACCAGTATAATAAGATAGCGAAAACCGCCTTCTGTTATTTTTTTTGATATTTCTCCTAATTATCAACAGCAGGAATGTTCACACCGGAAGTTTTAAGGTTAAGAAATATTCACAAGCAATAATGTTTTTTTTTTTTTTTACAGATACGCAAGTAGATATTAGGTGCTTTCACTTGAACTGTTAAGTAATTTTTACTGTTCTGTGAATAAGTGTTAGTGTATCCTAGTCCCCAGTTTACAGTTGTGCAAGAGCTGACTACAGTGTGTTTCCATTTCAAAAGGATTACAGTGCATTACAGCGGCATGTAAAAATCTTAAAATAAATTATTTAAATTTGAGTTGAGTTTGTAATAAGTTATAGTGTGCATTCATTTATTCAAACAAAAATGTGATCATAAATGCTTACAGATTGATAGATAAAGCACATGGATAGGCAGAGAGACCGGCATGGACACAAGCTCAGCACACACAATCTCCTCAAAAGTATTGCATTCTAACAAAGCAAGAGCAAACACAGCACCATAACTGTCACTGCATAAACAGTACTGTAGCTAGCTAGCATTACTTGCCAACTTCAGAACCGGCAGTCATTTGCTTGGCCTGATTCTGGAAAGTTTGAGTAACATAAGTTGCTAGGTAATGTCATGTCTCCGTAGTGCCAGAAGAATAGAAGTTAGGGTGGCTATAATGATAAATAATTACATGTGAGATAATGGTGGTGTGGCTTGCTGAAGCGATCTACTAGAAATGCCTTGAAGATTGACCAGTCGATTGACTGTTTGGTTACCACTGATCTTGAGTTTTATTTTTTACGATATGTTTCGCAAAATGTTGTGTAATTTTGAGAAGTCTGTACAAGGATTAATTCGAACCATTGTACCCTTTAAGGTGTCAGAAATTAGCCAATTTCTATATTTAGTGTTCTAAATAATAAATAATAATAATACATTGAATTTATATAGCGCTTTTCTAAAGACCCAAAGACGCTTAAATGTTTTAATATGCTTATAACCTTGATTGGTGCAACTGATCAAACAATGGTTGGTGTACAACATTGTAGACTGGTACTGAAAGTAACTGATCATTGACATTTGCACATATTACAATTTAATGTTTAAGTTATTATTGCTAGTACATGACTCAACGTCAGAAAGAGACTGCAAAAACCTGGCCAGAACGGGAGGTCAGGAAGAAAGACTGACTGATGTTTGCCAGGTAACACCTGGGTTAAACCTCAAATTACTGGAACAGTGTGCTAAAAATAAATTGAGGGCTACAGAATTGCAGAGTTAAAGCCCATATCTAAATCCTATCGAAGCCTTTATACAAGACAGCCATCACACATGACCAGTGTTGGGGAGTGTTATGTAATGGTATTACTTAAGTGAGTAATGTAGTAGTGTAACGCATTAGTCTTTGACATTGAGTGATATTGTTACAGTTTACACTTTAAGTAACCCGCATTAATGGTCATAGTTAGTCTGTGAGTTCAACGACCGCCTAGAATAGCTCTGTAAATAATATAGATTGTTGCCTATAATACATCCTGCGACTTGGGTTGTAAGTGGTGTATAAAGAAAAGTACAGATCAACTAAACGAGGATGCATGCACTGACTTGAAGTCAGTGCAATTCTGGATTTACTGGCAGACATTGGGGACAACATTGCTACAGACCAACAGAGGGCAAAAACAACACTCCACTGACTAGGATGACCACTAACTTGTCATTTTCTCAAGTCCCACCCCAGGAGACTTGAGTTATTATTCTTCCTCTGTTAACCATGGATACCTGCAAGGAAATGTGTGCAGTCATCATTGCTTTGCACAAAAAGGAATTCACAGGCAAGGATATTGCTGCTAATATTCCTCTGAAATCTACCATTTATTGGATCATCAAGAACTCAGAGAGGCAGTAGCTTATGGCCTGGTGTCAAGAAGGGCAGCAAAGAAGCCACTTCTCTCCAGGAAAAACATCAGGGACAGACTGATATTCTGCAAAAGGTACAGGGATTGCTGAGGACTGGGGTAAAGTAATTTTCTCAAGTGTGGGGATGCTTCTCAGCTAAGTGAGTGGGGTCACTCACTATTTTGCCTAGAAACACAGCCATGAATAAAGAATGCTACCAAAACATTTTCTGAGAGCAAATGCTCCCAACCATTCAAGAGCAGTTTGGTGATGAACAAGGTTTTTCCCAGAATTATGAAGCACCTTGCCATAAAGCAAAAGTGATAACTAAGTGTTGGCCAGAAACTCCCAAAACCTTGATCCTATTGAGAACTTGTGGCAGGTGGACAAACAAAAACCCACAAATGCTGACAAACTCAAAGAGTTGATTATGCAAAAATGGGCTGCCATCAGTCAGGATGTGGCCCAGAATTTAATTGACAGCATGCACGGGCGAATTGCAGAGGTTTTAAAGAAGAACGGGCAACACTATAATATTGACTCTTTGCATGTACTTGATGCACTTGTCCATAATAGCCTATGACACTTACAAAATGCTTGTAATTATACTTCAGTATCACATGGAAACATCTGACTGCAGCAGCAAACTTTGTGTAAACCAATACGTCATTCTCAACTTTTGGCCACAGCTGTAGTGTCACATGCTGATTGGATTTTCCAAATTTGGAATCCTTGACTTCTCAATGCCACTTGCAAGTATAGTTGCTGTAGTCCATTTGTGGTCCTCCATTTTTTTTATTTTTTTTTATTTCAGGTTATCAAACGTATGCCCTATGTTATACACAGGAGTGCAGAAACAAGCCAGTTGTTGGGTCAAAAGCTTTTTGTTCTCTATAGGATCTAACAATTAACAAAAATACCCTTTCTATAAATTGTATGCTTTATTAAGAATTACCGTAACGGACCTCCTAATTACCGTAACGGACCTCATAATTACCGTAACGGACCTCCTAATTACCGTAACGGACCTCCTAATTACCGTAACAGACAACATTATGACACGGTAATGAGAAATGTGTTACGGTAATGAGATGCCTTTAGCTCATTTTGTTCGTAATAGAGTAGAGTAAAGTAGAGTTAGATAGTAATTAGAATTTGGTGCTCGGACACTCGTTTTTATAGAAAATATGTCAAGTTTGGAATCTGAATACCCGGAAATTATAACTTTTGTTATATGTTGAAGTCTTACCAAATAACTAACATATTTAATTAAAACCAATTTAATTTGGGTAAGTTAAACCCATGTAAATTATAAAAAAATTTCCCTGGATGTATTACGGTAATGAGATTTTCAGTAAACATTTTATTATATAAAACAAAAAAACAAATTTTACTCAAAACAAGTTAATGAGGCAGAAACTAGGCATTGTTTCCTTACAAAATATATTACCTCATTATCTTTTTTTAACATATGGCTGAAATCAGCACAGACATGGTTTAAGTTGTTTTCATGAGAATCACCCAATTGCACAATTTATCTATGTAAAAGCATATTTAAAAAAACTGACCTCCATTGATGAGAAGCCTTTGTGTTGCTAGCTAGCCAGCTGTCTGCCAAGGACAAAAATTAACCAAACAGGATATTAAAATAAAAGTTGACTGGACTGGACACAAAATGGGTTGTAGTGCAATTGTTATGGCATGTATTTGCAAAATGTATGTTGTTTAGCATGCAAAGCACATTCCCGCACTTTGTTTATACAATTGTGTGAAACAAATGTCACTGACCATTTAAACAATGGGACATGTGACGTAAGAGTCCCACAGGGTTAATTGTCACTAAGTATACCCAATTAGACATTTCTGGCTGTTTTTTTTTAATAAAGGACATGGCCTTTGGCAAATAGGAAAATGAGGTGATACACCATTTGGCATGTTGCACAGTTTGTTTCTTAAGCCACACTCTTGTGCTCTGGCGGAGTATGACTGTGCAAGTCAAGTTGAAATATGGTTAAACATTTTAACATGATGTCATCGCATAACAATGGTTATCTATTACCATCTCTAAATGATTGTCGTCACATCACCCATATTTATTTTCTAATCTCAAAAAAATTCATCGACATGGAAAATATGTGTTGTACAGTGTTCTTGGCCCCTGCTGTTTTTTTTATCTACTTAAACAACATTTACACTTTCATCTTTCTCGGAATGTTAACATGGCCCAGCTGTTACATTGACCTTATATACAAAAAACGCAGTTTTGGAAATTATTATCATACTGTTGTGATTAAGAAATAATGTTTGGCATGTATGTCAGTGATTGAGCATACGCACATGACTAGACATGCACATTGTTGAATTGTGACTCTTTAACTGTTTTACCATTGTCGTCTTTCAATATTGTTTTACAAAATGGCTTAAGTGTTTTTTTCCCCCCTGCTCTTTCTTCTCCATGAAGAACATCAGGGCTCCATTTGAGCATGCCCAGTACATGGCATATCAGGGCTTTTTTCAGGAAGTTGGTCATGTGATCTGAGCTGGGACAGTGCCTATGTGGGGAATCTAGATGTTGGAGTGTAGAGCTCTACTCTCACTTTTCCCATCCCTATCAATGCTTTATTCAGGTACTAACTCAAGGGTTGCTTTTGGTGAAATGTAAAGAACCAATGGCAGGAGAATTATTGCTGTGTCTCTACAAATGGGGATTGCCAAGATGGTTCTGTTGATTTTTCGCTGCACAATGTCGATGCTATAACATTTTCTCTTCTTCCAGCTAAGGAATTTGCATCAATACATGATTGAAATGGATTGTTTTTTTTTAAACTTTTGAAACTGGAAACTAATAGTTTACAATTAAATCACTCGCACAATAATGGTTCAAATTAAACTGATTAGGGGCTGAACTCCACTAGACATCTGAAGGTGTGCTGTGGTACTTGGCACCAAGATGTTATCAGCACATCCTTTAAGTCCTGTATGCTGCGAGGTGGGGCCTCCATGGATAGGACTTGTTTGCCCATTACATCCCATCGGTGCTAGATTGGATTGAGGTCTTGGGAATATATAGGCCAATTCAACACCTTCAATTTGTTGTGTTCCTCAAACCATTCCTGAATCATTGTGCTTTGTGGCACAACGCATTATCCTGCTGAAAGAGGCCAATGCCATCAGGGAATACAGTTTCCATGTAAATGTGTACATGGTCTGCAACAATGCTTAAGCAGGTGGTACCTGTTAAAGTAGCATCCACATGAATGGCAGGACCCAAGGTTTCCCAGCAGAACATTGCTCAAAGCATAGCTTTATTTCTGGAACATGCCAATATTTATTAGAATGAACTAGTGAAATCTGGTAGCCTTGTTGGCTACCTTGTTAGCCTTGTGTGTCTATGTTCTACTTGTTGTAGAGGCCTTAGGTCCTGATATAGTAGAATAAATGGTTCACTGGCAGAGTACCATCATGCCTCCTGCATTCTTTGGGGTTGCTGCCGCATAAACTGACAACTCTTATTATAACCTGAACTCGTATAACAGTATTCTTTCTCCCTCTTACTTGCTCATACTATTTTTCCCTTACGTTCCTGTGCGCTTTCTCTCTTTCATGCACTTATGTTTTTCTCTCTCCCTTTTGCTCTCTTCCTGCATCGGCTCTATCGATGTTTAGTGGATTCCTGTCCAAACAAATCTTTATGTTCAGGGTTTTGCGGGTCATTGGGATTAGTTATTTTTTATATTTTAGGGAAAGAGCCAGTCTTTCACACATTCTGCTCCATGCCACTTCAGTTCATAGAGCTTCAAAATGGCTGAGTTGCTGTTTACTGGGCATGCTTGGCAGACTGACTCTCACTCTGCTTTGCGGTGCCATGCTGATGGCTAGAAACCTCCAGAACAATAGGGCAGCAGCAACACTAAGGGCTGTTGAAGCAATGAGCACCATCGTGTTCCCATTCTGTGGCCTAATTATCTTTGTGTGTTTTGAGGAGGGGTTTGTTCTGAATAGTATTGTATATTGTTGGAAAATGCTAGCTTGGCCATACCAAAATACAGTTGACAAAACAAAAGACATAATTGAAAAGGTAAAACATCTGTTCATATCAAATCAGGGAAGGTTCCTGGCGTGTGTTCTGTGTGCTAGGGTCACCCATTCTTCTGGAGACATTCTGTGGAGTGGTTTTCTACATGATTTAACAAAATCTATGTTCAGAGAGGCAGTGGGACAACCCCTCCAATCTTTTTAAAAATGAGTACGGATCACAAATATAGATGATACTAGGGATCTTGATATTATATTCAATCTTTCAAAAGATAGTGGACCACTCACCCAGCTAGGTGAAGGTTTTAAATCACACTAACGCTGTACTAGCATTGCTACATTATGGTTGAACCTATCATAAGCATTCCACATTGTTCTTATCCTCAAACGATGTACACTTCCTGTTGACCTTTTAGTCTGGTACAATATAACAAACAGGATATCCATCTTCACCAGGTTACAGAACAATTTGGGCTTGTGAGGCTATTTCTGTTGTCTTCCAGAGAAGTGGCCATTAAGCTATTTCACAGGTGTGTTGCCATCGATGTTGGGGAGTTTGTTTGGCCTGATCACCTCGTGTGTTTTCTTCTGCCCTGAGGCTTTGTGGAGACAAAGGCCTCTTGACAGAAATAAGATGGTTGTTAGTCCTATGTTGGTTGCATTATGGGCTCTTTCTCCTTGTGAAGGAGAGCATATTTGGGGTATTTGGAGGACTGACTCACGCAGCTCTTTTCCTCTGCCCCTCGCAGAGTTCCCTTTCCTTTTTTTGGGGGGATTCTGTTGCCGTTCCTAAAATGGCTGTGCGCATTCGTAAGCAAACAGGTCGCGAGAAAGGGAAAGAAAAAAAAAAATAGAAGAGCCACTGAAATTCGAACTGACTGAGCATGCTCAGTGGAAGCTCTCTGAAGAGCGGGCCGACAGAGGGAGCTGCAGGGTCACATGACCAACAAGGTGAATGTGTGCATGCGGGGAGAAGGAAAAGAGGAACAATCTATTCGAGACTCCCGCTCTCTCTCTCTCACGCACACTCTCTCCCTCTCAACTACTCTCCTCAATGGAGCCCATCAGGAGAATGCAGGTATGATGCTTGCTGGAAGCACGTATTTAACACAGGGAAAGGGACGTTAGCCAACTCATTCCCCATGGATGGTTTTGAATGGTCCTCTGTCACATTGAACTTGCTCTGTTTCCATATTTATTGTGGCTTTTTCATCTCTGTCGTTGACATTTACGTTGCTAATTTGTCATCAGTTGTTTCTTTCTGCTCTTTGCTCAGAGACTGCTTTTCAGACCCTTGGGTGGTGCAGCAAGTCTTCAGAGTCCATGATAGAGAACTTGAACTGAGAGTTTGGTCACTAATTAAGGCCTTTTCAGGCTGATGTGAGCTTTGATTGCAGCATTTCCATTGACAGCAAGCCTCCGTTACCCTGTGGTGAAGTTTTTCATTTATCTTACCTAGGTGTTTTGGGGATCCTGCTATTAGGAACATCTCAAAGGATTGTTTAGTCTTGTGCAAAAATGGCTCATTAGTTCTGCTTGTGGCATTGACACAAGGGAAAGGAGCGGGCTACAGAAGGCTAGAGATGAATGCATGCAGAGCAGAGATCTGACTTCCTGGAAATGTTGAATAGTGCTCCACCCTTCCTGCCAAGCAAGCACTCCTGGACTCAGACCCATCCTCTCTTCACTCTGCTTTTCCTCTCTTTTTCCTGTGGTATCGTGTCTTTTGGGAAGGTGGTAAGGTGGCACAATTGTGGAAAATATCCCATATGATCAAAGACTTACTGGTCAGAAAGGGTAATGCATGATTATCCTGTATAATATACAGGACTGAGGTAGCTTAATTATTTGCTATCCCACCCAGTCTTCTGTATGCTATTACTTGTGTTGGTGCTGGCATTTTAAACAATGGCTTGTAAGAAAAGTTCTAAAACAATTTTGTGAAAATGAAAATTCCCCAAAAAGTGGAAGTTGATAAATAGCTAGTTAATCACTGTTTAGGGTTGAGCAGTTCATAACTTGTCTGCTTCCCTAGACTACATTGAGCTAGTTGATTCTCTTTGGAATTATGTACAATCTTTCTGAAACTGCACTAGCCACATTAAGGGAGCTGGAGTCAGACACGATTTTAAGATGGATATCCACCACGGCTAATGATATTAAACTAGCGATGTTCTAAAAGTTAGAGGCAGCACTGACCACACTGTCATTACGTTTATTTTTAGTGGACATGCTTGGCAGATGCACATTCATTTTTATTTGAGGCTGTTCTAATAATCATAGGCCTAGTTTATTCATTTTGATGGTACAGTATCTCAGATCAGTTTTTTGCCAATGGTTTTCTTTTGATATGCCGCTTGTTATTGAATTATTCTGATACACCCCCCCCCCCCCCATGTGGGTTAATTCTTTGTTAGATCCCGTAGGTGACTCTTCCTTTGAGCTGCCATTACCCTACCCACGCAAAACCTGGCCCCATGTCCCCCACCTAGTGGAAAAATGCAGTGTTGGCCACGTTGTCTGTAAACAATCTGGTTACGAAATGGCGGAGATCTGCAGACGGCCCTTTCTCTCCCCTCCCCCCTCACTTTCTCTCTCCAGAGCGTAAGTTCTTTTTTTACCCACTAGGGGGAGGACTGAGGACATATAGATCCACGGTTTAGTGAAGGTTTCTTGATTCCATGAAGGAACACAAAAGGATTCTCCTCCACCTTTTAAGTATGTCAACCACACACCTTCAAATCTGTACTCTGGAACCGCTTCTTTTCTGCATGGTGTTTTGTTGGTGCCTCAGCCGCTGTCAGTTATGGGCTTGTTGTTTGGTTCTCACTGAGACTAGCAAGCCCAATCTACCCTTTAACGGGAAAAGGCAGGGTATCTTTCTGGTTGATGTTGGTAGGTTCAGCCTACTATGTGGTTGGGATCTTTTGTAAAAAAAGGCTTTGATTTGGGTGTTTTGTCTTTATGTAAGGAATTTTTCATAGGATACTCAAATTGACTGAGCCTATTGTTTGAGTAACCTATTTAAATGTGACTTGTTGTTTTCTGAGTTCAGTTATCAGCCTGAAATCCATGTCTCTGTCAGATGCCTGTGGCTGCTCTTTAGCGTCCATATATGCACAAAATCCACATCTTGTAAAGAGACCCTAAAATCTAGAAGCTAGGCTGGAGAGTGTGCTCTGAGAAGCAATGGCCAGTCTTATCCTGAAGGACACAATGACGTGAGAAGTCGCATTAACAGATCCTATAGCTTCCGTCTTCTTAAGCTTCTGATCATGGCAGGGTGCCAAGAGGTGGGGTCTTTTCTGCGGTTGAGGCAACACTGAGGGAGATTGCCATGGACATCTGGTGAAAAAGGCTAATGCTAGGATATATCCTCCAAAACTCTGTCTGTGTAGTAGCTCCCCTGGTGGAGACTGAGAGAAGGACAATAAAAGAGCAGACATTTTGTGG
This sequence comes from Novumbra hubbsi, assembly GCA_016801125.1. NCBI lineage: Eukaryota > Metazoa > Chordata > Actinopteri > Esociformes > Umbridae > Novumbra > Novumbra hubbsi. Next base: position 29,920 of record JACXGK010003739.1, read on the forward strand.
TGCTTATAGAGGCAGGTGTTTTATGTGGATTTCCAATCAGAAGGCACAGCTTTTGCAACAAGTCTGGGGTAGAGATTGTCAAGCGGAGGGGTTGATGGTGAATTTATTTCCGGTGTTAAACCCTTTGACCTGCGAACTTTCCTGAGCCAGGCTCTTCACACAACCTGTAGCAGATACAGGTTGGAAAACCCTTTCAGTTTGAAAAGGTGGATCTACTGGAATATCTGCATGTGTCCTTTCTTTCTTTCATGTGAGTTTTGGTTATTCAGTGTTATCTGTGTTCATGATGTCTAATGGTTTTATTATTTGTTTGTTTTGTCTGGTGCTTTTGAAGGAAGGTTACGTTAGGTTTTATTGAAAGAGATGGGCCAGGAGGCGTACATCCCTGAAGACTCGATTTTGAAGGAGCAAGACAAGTGGGAACACACTTTTTTTGTTTACCGTAAAATCGTAGTTGATTTGATTTGCTGACCTGATATATCTGGACGTGCGCTATGCTGTTAGACTGGCTTTGCTGTAACAATGTCTTCGGGTGGACCGACCTGAAGTGTCCGATAACAGTTGAGCATGAGACACCTCTTCTGGAGGTTTTAGACATTGGTGGTAAGGCCCTTCTTTATGCTGCTCTCTGGCAGAGGAGATACCAATTGATTCCATTCCTGCTGCAGTGCTCCTTACCTAGCAGCAGCCCTTACTAGGCCTTTAGCCAAAGGTGGCACCAGAGCAGAGGACTGTGGGAGATTTAAGACCTGGCGAGTAGAGCCAGAGTTAAGGAGCAGAGAACTGCATTTTTTCCTGTTTGTCCCGTCATTGTTTTTGGTAAGGGTTGACAGCATTGTTACAGTTTGGTAGTGTCTGTTTCACTTACACTGGGCGGGGTAGACTGTTTAAGCCCTGAGGATCAGATGCCTCACAAAGCTTATTGGGCTACCTGAAGTTGTGGATTATTTGGAATGTGTTGGCTAAGCATTTTGGTCAGATTATTGTATGTATTGGTCTGTGACATCTTTAAACAGCATTGTCTACGCTATTCTTCTTCTTACAGACGCTTTTGGTTTTATTACATCCTGACCATAACTGCATTGTTGTTGGACATGTGGTTATATGTTTGTACATGTGCTGTCAGCCTACAGGTCTGACCAAAGGCCGAGTGGTTAAAGGGGAGTCCATGGAGGAGGGACTGGAGCCACTTGGGGACAGAGAAGAGGGCCGTGAGTTTATCCTTAAAATCATCTGGGCATTCCAAGTATAACAGAAAAATGCTAAGACTGTAAAGTAACAGTGTGACATAAGGCCTCACTGAAATTGACTGACCTTCTGTTACAGACACACCAAGAGACAATGAGTTGGCTGCCAGATTGGTGTCCTCCCCCCGAGCAGAGGGGGAGCTGAACAGGATCAATGAGAGCCCTGAAGTGGGGAACGGACACCGGAGTCCCACCACCCTGGTCAACAACTCCCCGGTGGTCACACAGAATGGGATGTTGGAGATGGACCCGCCTCACGGTTCTACCACCGGAAGTAATGGATATATCCTCAGCAAGCAGCAGCAGGAGGGAGGGGCTTTGGCAGGGACAGGCTTGGCAGCTGCCCCACACAGAACTAACTGGTCCCCCTCAGGCACCGCCGTTGTTGGACACACCGCCAAAATGTTCCCTTCATCGGCAGCTGGTCACGCGCACAATCTGGACTTATTAAGGACTGACACCCAGTGTGCCGGATCACTGTCAGGACAGGGGAGCTCTGACCAAGAGATAAAAAACGGCATATCCCCAAGCCACTCCCCCAGCCCCTCCCCACGGTCCAATGCCATACACAGAGCCCGCAAAACCATGTCCAGGCCAGCGTCCATCCAGACGCTAAAGGTAACTAGTATTGCTCGAGTAAGCAGCTAGTCCATTTACTGGCTGGTAATTGAGAAGTTCTACAAAAGCTTTAGTCAACACCTGTTTGACTTGCTTTGTTTATTTAACCCTGTAGCTTCTAAACAGGGAATTAAAGGAAACAAACTGTTCGGAAGAGGAGAGTCAAAATGGACCGGAGGAGAAGGCGCAGACCCAGATGTCCCCCTCACAGAACCAGTTACTCCAGAGCCAAAACGACGTCCTGTCTGCCGCCACCGCTAAGTCCCAGACAGGTCAGAGTCCTAAACAACGGATGGGAGGGGCGAGGGTACAAGGGTACAGAGGCAGATTCTAATGAGTCCAAACACCCTACAAGGGACATGCACTGAAATAATGACAATACTGTGCTTACGGAAGGCTTTTTGATTGTTTCCAGGCTGAATAGCCAGGGCATTATGAATAAAAGGTTTGTTTTACATTGATGTAGTGTAAGATTGATGGCTTCTTGAGCTCAACTGAGCCCTCTTCCAGCAGTGTCCGCTTCAAGGAAGAAGAAAAGGAAGATGGGAACATACAGCTTGGTACCCAAGAAAAAAAACAAATTGCTGAGACAGCGGACGGTGCTGGAAATGTTCAGTCAACTTCAACCATCAACTCAAAGTGCAAAGGTCTCATGTCTTCCCCATTTAAAAATATCTTAAATGTTTTCTAATGAATGGGCCTTTTCTCCTGAGTTGTGTATCTGTCTCTCTGCGTCATATTGCTGATGTGTCAAATCCTCTTGGACCCGGCATCTCTTAAGGGCAGTTCACATTGGCCCAGCATCATCAGGCCTGGCTAAGGTTGATAGTCAAAGGAGCGTTCTCCTCTGATGCATTGGTTTGGCTTAACTTCTTAGCTAAACAAGCAGTGTGATAAGGAGCAGTATGGTTTGGTGGTTTATTTGGAATGAATGTAACAAAATGAGGACTTTTAGCTATAAGAGCATCCTGTTGTAATATTACTCTGCTCCTCCTTGTAGCCTAAGGAGGTAGCACATGTGAATGGGGAAAGGGTGGAGAACAAGTCAGAGGAGGAAGAGTGGGAGGATGGAGAGGAGTGGGAGGAAGATGAGGAGCATGGTGAAGAGGAAGGTGTTCCTGCAGGTCAGGAGAAAAGTCAAACATCTGGCTCTGCATTTCAGGTACAAACTCATTGACGTTATTGTGTAATTTGTTTAGACCTAACCTGATAACTTTTATAAGTAGATGGTTTCTATGGCCTTTATCTCTTTCTTTAGCCAACTGTCAGTGTTTGGTACTTGTCTGTTCAGGATCCTGGAGAGGAGGTAGACTCTGAGGAATCAGCTGAAGATGAAGGGGATGAAGAAGGGAATGAGTCAGACATGGTAATCACAAAACCATAGGCCCTTTTCCTGTATTTTAGTCTGATAATTAGACCAACATTCACGTGTTTACCTTCTCATCCAAGACAACTTCTGTTGGGTCTATTTTTCCCTCGGAGCGATGAGTAGATTTTCATGTACATAGTAACATGAAAATAACTTCCACAATTTCTCTGCTTTGAAAAAAAGAGCTCAGAATCAAGCATGAAGAAGATGTTGAAAAAGAAAGCAAAGGGAGATGATGCCGGGCTCCGGCCTTCCAGGAAACGGAAAAGGAAGCTGAAGCCAAAGACTGAGGGACTCCCTGGAACTGGTATTATTGCCTTCTAGACGAATACGATGGATGCCCTCTGATGTGCTGCTCTCTGTGCTACCCATCGGTCTTTCTTTCAGGCGTCGCGCCCCAGGCAGGCCTTGCGAAGGAGTACACAGAGGTTCCCCTAGACTCCCTCAACCTCAATGCGCAGGAGGAGTCTCTTTCGTCACAGCACCCTGGTCAGTGCGGGCTTAGCTAAATGGGAAGTAACAAATGTACTCCCCACCCCCCCCTTCCCTCTTTGGACTCCATAGGAAAGGGTGTCTTGACTTTGAGGCAAGGTCTTCATAAGTGGACATATGTCTCATTGTTTGTCTTTATTAATTCATCTCTAAATGTATCTCGTAAGTGACACTGACACGGTGATGGGAAATGGGAAAAGCTAAGCGCGTGGTCCTCCCTGCAGGAGCCTCTGGGACTGAGGGGGTTGTGGAGGCAGACATGATTCAGGAGCTGCCCCTCTGCAGCTGTCGCATCGAGACTCCCAAAAGCCAGGAGATTCTCACTCTGGCTGACCGGAAGTGCATGGCCACTGAGAGTGTCGATCGGCAGGTAGTCTATTTTCATGTGCTCTATTCCGTAGGTCTATATTCTCAGCTAATACCGCCCCTTTCCGGCATTCTGATTCTACACCCTTGTTTTTCTCTCCATACAGCTGAGTCCATGTCAGAGTGCGGTTCTGAAGCATGAGATGATGCGACCCTCAAACTCGGTGCAGCTGCTGGTTCTGTGTGAGGACCACCGGGCCGGCATGGTTAAGCACCAGTGCTGCCCTGGCTGTGGCTTCTTTTGCAGGGCTGTGAGTACTGGGACCACTGATTGGTGGGAACGTGCAAACGCTGCATGCTAATTCAGGAGAATATCCAGGACTGTGCTTGGGCGAAAGCTTTGGCTGTACTTGATTGATTTGGTTCATTAAAGCCTTGCCATTCAAACACTGTCATTTTACTTCACTTGTCTTTACTTGTCTTGCTGTGTGTTTGGGTTGTAGGGCACCTTTATGGAGTGCCAGCCAGACGTCAACATCTCCCATCGTTTCCACCGAGCCTGTGCCTCTGTGCTGAAAGGCCAGACCTTCTGTCCGCACTGTGGAGACGAAGCCAGCAAGGCCAAAGAGGTCACCATCGCCAAAGCCGACACCACCTCCACAGTGCCGGACACGAATACGGCACACAGCCCTGCCACGCCTGGGGCCGCGGAAGGCAAGGCCGACACCACCACTGGAGGGTAGGTTCCCGTCATTTTGGGTGTTGTTCAGGGTCATTTTGTAAAGATACCTGCATCCCATCAAAACATTTGAGTCTGAAATGATGTCTGTATAAAACAAGTATGGGGCAAGGTTTTTAGGGAGGCCACACCCGTCCTCACAGAACTGGAAGTCAACAATATCTGCTGTCAACCCAGATGGAATCTCTATCCAGTCACACTGTGCTAACCAGGTCTCCCGTGTTTTCAAAGGCATATTCAATGTGTCACTGGACCAATGTTCCTGCTGGTTTTAAATCGTACATTGTTGGTCCATTATCTCCCAAAGAAACTGGTGTGCGGTTTTGAACGACTAAAGACCTTTGACACTCACCTGATTCATTGTTAAAACTTAACCTGCCATTTCTCCAACTATGACTGATGCCTCCCCATCCCAACTGCCGTTTGATGCTAACAGCATGGACCCAAAATGTACCTAGGATACTATTACTGGAGCTCTGATTTCAGCACCACCGTCCTCTACCACTACACAAAGTCCAGCTCACTACAAGTGAATCGCTAACCTCCTGACTAAACAACACGTGACACAATTCAGGGTTTGTATTCCTCCACACTGGAGCTCTGCAAAGATGCGTGCTCTTCCCCTTTCCCGACTCACTCTAAACCAACAGCTGTACATGCAACAATGCATCGGTCACCACTCTGATCAGTCACTTCAGTGTGGTTGATGAGTCCATTTAATGTGCACTGGTTGACCAGCCGGCACCGTGGTGGCCCAGAAAAGACAGCATAGATGAGGGATGACTTTAGGAAAGCCCCCCCACCCCCCTGTTCTTGCCACTGAGGGATATCTGTTAGTTCAGCAAAATCTATGAAATCCTTAGCATCAATCATCATCTGCAGTCTCCGTTTGGAGAAGAATAATGCCAGTGGATATAGAACTTATGTAAATCCATGTGCACATAACTGTCAATGCATGTTTTGAATACTTATACTACTAATTTCTTCACCCCCTTGGGCTTATAAGTTGGCAGCTTGTACATACATCCATGTCAACTTGTGCTCCAAAACGGTAGGGGACCAATAAAATCACACATCGGGTCTTGATAAACTAAGTATATTTATAAGATCAAAGTCTTTACTGTACATTGTGTAATTCGTTGAGAACAAAATGACGTAACAACAGTCAATGGAAACCAAAATCACTAGTCGATGGAGTGTGGATGGATTCCAACTTATACCGAAAATAAATTCATCACGCAACTGGTAATTTGACTCTGTAGTGTGTACGGCCCCCACGTGCCTCCACGTGCCTGGACGCACTCTTGGCAATGTCTGGGCGTGATAAGACAATGGGGGATGTCTTGCTGTTGCCTCTCCAGCGCACCTGTTGTCACTTTCGTCGTCACCAAAACAGGTGGCAGTGATTCACAATCGCTTATGCTTTTTAACTGGACCGATTGATATCCCTGAAGTTTCATTGACTTTGTGGTATTCTGTGATGATTACATGGTCCCTTACAAATGATCTGTCAATGTACTCTACATCGTCTACTCTATTGTAGTAGTCAGCAGGCATTGACCACCACTCTTTGTGTTTTCAGTCTATCCCGTTTCTCTCTGGAAGGTGATTTAAGTGGCCGAGCAGACAGCTCTCACTCAGTCCATCCTGGGCAAACGCTAGACACCGCCTTCCCAGGTGGCTCCCGAACTGGAATACCACAGCCACCGGTGGGCATTGGGATGGGCACCGGAGTGGGTGCCACCCCTAAAGAGACATTAGAGAGCATCCTCCTGGCACTGGACACTGAGAAGTAAGACCTGCTGCCATGCCAGGGTTAAGAGGTTGCCGAGGGCTGCTCCACTCAAGTCTATGCACTTTACTCCTGACCCCCCCGGTTTCCAGATGTTCTCTGAGGTTGAACACTGGGCCTTTTCAGTTTAATTGTTTTTCAAGCAAAATAAAACCTTTACATTACTTCTCTCAGGTCACTCTGCTTCATATTTAGCTGCTAATGTTAGGCCACCACCACCATTCTTCTTTTAACACATAACAGTTAAACATGTAGAGTGGATTTATCGGGTAGTGTTTTGGTTTTGTTCAAATATTGCACCCTTTTTCTCCCTATTTTGGTGATCAGTATTTACGACCTGGTCTAATCACAGCCACTCCCAGCAGCTACCCCACTTGGTGTTTAAACCAGGGTGTGGTGGCACCTCATCGCTATCATGTAATACTTTAGAATGAACTACCAGAAATTGAATTGAAATGACTGAATTATTTGCAGAACTTTCTGTTGGTTCTAAGAGAAGCACATTCATTCGACCGACCAAGTCCATGTCTCATTTTTTGTGACTCGTTTCAGGCCCAAGAAGCTACGGTTTCACCCCAAGCAGCTGTTTCTTTCTGCCAAACAGGGGGAGCTACAGAAGGTCCTGCTCATGCTAGGTATGGGATGTGTCTTACGGTCTGAATGTTCTTTAGAACTTGTTCTGCAGGTTTTTGTAATGCCTTGTTGTTTGTATGCGTTTTTGGTTGCTAGTGGATGGGATCGACCCTAACTTCAAGATGGAGAGCCAAAGCAGACGCACCCCCCTCCATGTGGCAGCTGAGGCAGGCCACCAAGAGATCTGTCATCTGCTGGTCCAGGTGAGGCTCGACCGGGGCTCCTCTTGGGGGTGGATGAGGGATGGATTACAGGGTGGATCGTATGGACTTTCAGAATGGAGTAGGGAATTTCACTGCCATCAATGGTGAACATTTCCAGTATTGATTATTAGAATGGATCAATCAATTTGCGTTTATTTCCCTCCCTTTCTACCAGTCCGGTGCTAACCTGGACATCTGTGATGAGGACCAGCGTACTCCATTGATGGAGGCCTGTGAGAACAACCACCTTGAAACGGTCCGCTACCTACTTAGTGCTGGAGCCATCGCCAGCCACAAGGTTTGCAGAAGAACCCCTTCTACCTCAATATCACTTCCAAAAATGTTTTAACTACGTTTTATGGGCAGAGTGGAATGGCTGATAGAGCCATTTAGATTTGAGTTCTAGGTCATGATGTATCTAACAAAAGTGACAAAAATGGTTGCCCACCAGAATGCTAACAATTTTTGAATGGTCTGCAGAAATTTACTGTAGACTCTCTTGGCTACTAATACTAATTACTATTGGATGAATACAAGCTAATTGTGAATACCAGTAATCCAACTAATCCTGTTATACAAATATATGCAGTAGCTGACTACTAACTGTCATTTTTGGCAACGTTGGAAATTAACCAGTAAATGAAGGAGAGCAGCGGATACCCGGGGTAACTATCTGTGAGTGTGCACAGGCCTGAGTGTGCCAAAGGCTGGTACATGATGGCCGAAACCAAAGACCTTTGCTGTATGGTCTTAAGGTCAAACCGCAGCTAAAAGCTAATACCATGATGCCATGTCTCATTCATTCAGCCACTTACATGGCTAATTATCAAATTCAATCAAATTACTCTCCACCATCTCTGATTTGTACCTTTTGGTAATTTGAAATAACTCATAGATGAGTTTATTAGGCTCAGCTGTTCTGGTATTGTATTAGCTTCAATGAAAATGTAAAACAATTTGCTTTACCGTACTGCAAAAGTAGACCGTAGGTATTCATATTGCGGCTATAAATTAACATTCAGATTATTAAAACAGTATTGATGATATTAAAAACATGTCTGTCAATTTCTAAACATACCTGGATACACAGTTATCGCCGTTACCCATCCAAACCTATTGACTACCCTCTTCTTCAGGATGTGGAGGGGTTCACTTGTCTCCACCTAGCTGCGAAGATTGGCCATTACAACATTGTGGAGCATCTCCTCTCTACAGGACACACAGACATCAATTGTCAGGTACAGTCTGTTCTTTCCAATCAAAAAACTGTGAAAACTAAATTCAATGAGCATAACTGTAATTCTTTCATATGCTTTAATCGCTGAAGAAGGTTCCATTAGGATGGTTTTTGTTATTGAGTTTTGATACTATAGTTTGTGTGAAACTCCTTTGGCCTTTGTGTATGTTGTGAGCTTCTCATACTTCGATGACTGTCCTCTTTGTGTGTGTACTGCCCTCATCCTCTCCACATTGGGTCCTAATGGTTTTCTCTGACATTCGACTGAATTGAAACAATCTTGTACTGTAGCTTAAAGCTGTCATGCGTTTCCCCTTTCCAGGATGATGGCGGTTGGACAGCAATGATCTGGGCAACTGAGTACAAACACCTAAACCAAGTAAAGCTGCTGCTCACTAAAGGTGCTGATATCAACATCAGGGACAAGGTCAGTAATTGGGGGGCATCCTGGATAGTGACAGACTCCAGAACGTATTGTTAAAGGGATAGTTTGACCTAGATTCGTCTTTGGGTGTAATAACGGATACCCTGAGTTGTTGTTGATTGCCCAGGGAGTCATTTTTCAAAATGCATTACGAGCTACAAAAACTGCATTGCAGGCAGAAACAATCTGTCAATGGTTTATTCCTCAACTGTTTTCATTTGTCAGTTTTGTTCTAAATGGTGTCAATCTCTATTTTTTTTTCATGTTTTGGGTAAACTTTGACCACCTGGAACGACCATTTAGCTAGCTACCGTTGACATCATTTCAGAATAAATCATTTTCATAGTGCTAGTTTGAAGTCACCTAATTTTTCCAGCTGGTTTGCCAGTATGCATGAGGGCATGGTTTTTTTGTGTTTTGCTTGCATTGACAGCATTTGCCATTCGTTTTGTCATTTGTCATTCGTTTCAATACAGGTGGTAAACGGCTTGAGAAAGAGGTTTCAAATGAATGCATGATGATATGAGTATTACATGTCATGATTCGGATTTTAACGTGATTTTAATGAAGCCCCTCTTTGTGTCCATGGATTTCATGCATTTGCTAACCGTTGGTTGTGTTTTTGTAGGAGGAGAACATTTGTCTCCACTGGGCAGCTTTCTCTGGCAGTGTGGAGATTGCCGAGCTTCTACTAGAGGCCAAGTGTGACCTACACGCTGTGAACATCCATGGAGACTCTCCTCTGCACATTGCTGCACGGGAGAACAGGCTAGAATGTGTCACGTGAGTAGAGGTTGATGGAAAACCACTGTGATATGGTTGCTGCTTTCTGCATTGTAAATACAGTTTCAACCATATCAAGACGTATCCGTCTGCAGTGTTGCATTTAACCGATTAGCAGGCGTTCTTTTTCCTTAACTCGTTCTTGTCACTATTTAACACACAAGTAATGTTCTGTGGAAGGAGTAGTGTGTCTCATCCATACAAAACCACTTGTCATATACAGTGGTGAGAACAAGTATTTGATACACTGCCAATTTTGCAGGTTTTCCTACTTACCTAGCATGTAGAGGTCTGTAATTTTTATCATAGGTACGCTTCAACTGTGAGAGACGGAATCTAAAACAGAAATCCAGAAAATCACATTGTATGATTTTTAAGTAATTAATTTGCATTTTATTGCATGATATAAGTATTCGATACATAAGAAAGGCAGTACTTAATATTTGGTACAGATACCTTTGTTTGCAATTACAGAGATCATACGTTTCCTGTAGTTCTTGACCAGGTTTGCACACACTGCAGCAGGGATTTTGGCTCACTCCTCCATACAGACCTTCTCCAGATTCTTCAGGTTTCTAGGCTGTCGCTGGGCAATACAGACTGTCAGTTCCCTCCAAAGATGTTCTATTGGGTTCAGGTCTGGAGACTGGCTAGGCCACTCCAGGACCTTGAAATGCTTCTTACGTAGCCACTCCTTAGTTGCCCTGGCTGTGTTTTTTGGGTCTTTGTCATGCTGGAAGACCCAGCCACGACCCATCATCAATGCTCTTACTGAGGGAAGGAGGTTGTTGGCCATGATCTCGCGATGCATGGCCCCATCCATCCTCCCCTCAATGCGGTGCAGTCGTCCTGTCCCCTTTGCAGAAAAGCATCCCCAAAGAATGATGTTTCAACCTCCGGTAGGGATGGTGTTCTTGGGGTTGTACTCATCCTTCTTCTTTCTCCAAACACGGCAAGTGGAGTTTAGACCAAAAAGCTCTATTTTTGTCTCATCAGACGACATGACCTTCTCCCATTCCTCCTCTGGATCATCCAGATGGTCGTTTGCAAACTTCAGACGGGCCTGGACATGCACTGGCTTGAGCAGGGGGACCTTGCGTGCGCTGCAGGATTTTAATCCATGACGGTGTAGTGTGTTACTAATGGTTTTCTTTGAGACTGTGGTCCCAGCTCTCTTCAGGTCATTGACCAGGTCCTGCCGTGTAGTTCTGGGCTGATCCCTCATGATCATTGATGCCACACGAGGTGAGATTTTGCATGGAGCCCCTGACCGAGGGTGATTAACCGTCATCTTGAACTTCTTCCATTTTCTAATAATTGCGCCAACAGTTGTTGCCTTCTCACCAAGCTGCTTGTCTATTGTCCTGTAGCCCATCCCAGCCTTGTGCAGGTCTACAATATTATCCCTGATGTCCTTACACAGCTCTCTGGTCTTGGCTATTGTGGAGAGGTTGGAGTGTTTGATTGTGTGGACAGGTGTCTACAGGTAACGAGTTCAAACAGACAAAACAAAACAGACCTCTACATGCTTTAAGTAGGAAAACCTGCAAAATCAGCAGTGTATCAAATACTTGTTCTCCCCACTGTATGTTTTTAAAGGAACAATAAGAACAATATGTTGTGTATTTTTTTTTTTATTGAAAAAATGCTGAAAAACTGTTTATTATGTATGATGTTGAAATCTGTTGACTCAAATGTTGAATCAAATGCCCAATTCCATGCTCTTTGTACTTGTTGGTTGGCTAGTGAATTTAAAGCAGTTACTAGGTAGTCTGCCTAAAACGTTATTGACACAATAATAACGGTTACAATGGGCTTTGGAAGTAGTTCTTTAACCAAGCAGCACGATTAATTTAACATGGCACATTCTTGCCATGTTCAACGCAGTAGAGATCAAGTTGCTATAGCAATGGTCCTGCGAGTCTGCATGTATCACAGAGACAAACTTTGAGGACATTTAAACTAAATAACTGCAATTTCATTTATAAAATAAAAATTAGGATGATCTGTCAAAGAGATTTTTTTTTAAGACAACTTACCATTCTAGTCATCAATTGGCTGATTTGGGGATTTAGAGTGCAGGTACATGGTTTTAAATTGTATTGAAATCCAATAGAATGTCATTCTCTATCTCCTGCCCAAGCACTATTAAGAGAACAATATAGCAATGACTCAATGCTACACTTGATTTCAGAGATGGACCACTTGGTTTACTGTAGTCATGGTGAAAATTATATTTTTCACCATGACAGAACAAATGCCTTCACCAAATTGAAAAGGGTTTTGTGACAATTATGTTTTGGCCCGTTTAGCTTGGAATCAATAGCTGTGTCCCAGCTTTCAGGTGTTCGGTCTTCAAATGCACACGTGTCTGCTCTTATTATTTGTCTGGTGTTGTTGTCATAGGTGTTCTTTTATCTAGATGTTCTTTGTTTCACTGTTTGCTTATCTAGATCTTCCATCTATTGGTTGATATATCTGCGTGTTTATGTGTTGCCAACTTTGTCGTTTTAGACTTCTTTTTGTCAATGCTTCTTGTGTGGACTTCTGCAAATGATGTTCTCAACTGACCTGCCTGGTTAAAAGAGGGTAACACATTGCAAAATCTGTGTGAGACAATGGTCTGTGGTCTCTCAGGCTCTTCCTGTCCAGTGGGGCAGATGTCACCCTGAAGAACCGGGAGGGGGAGATGCCTCCGGACTGCTGCAGTCACAGCTCCCGGGTGTGGCTCACTCTCCAGACCAACAGGAGGATGAAGGAGGCCAAGAGCCACACCCAGGGGGAGAAGGTCCTCAACAGGTACAACAGTCACCTTTCTCTCTACGTTTACTTGGTAGTTATTTAGGGGCTACTCTTATCAAGAGCCACACCCAGGGGGAGAAGGTCCTCAACAGGTACAACAGTCACCTTTCTCTCAACGTTTACATGGTAGTTATTTAGGGGCTACTCTTATCAAGAGCCACACCCAGGGGGAGAAGGTCCTCAACAGGTACAACAGTCACCTTTCTCTCAACGTTTACATGGTAGTTATTTAGGGGCTACTCTTATCAAGAGCCACACCCAGGGGGAGAAGGTCCTCAACAGGTACAACAGTCACCTTTCTCTCTACGTTTACA
>JACXGK010003740.1:0-17137 GCA_016801125.1 Novumbra hubbsi
ATGATGTTGTGTTCTCTAGGGCTGCTTCAGTAAACACATGGATGATGTTGTGTTCTCTAGGGCTGCTTCAGTAACCACATGGATGATGTTGTGTTCTCTAGGGCTGCTTCAGTAACCACATGGATGAGGTTGTGTTCTCTAGGGCTGCTTCAGTAAGACCATGGATGATGTTGTGTTCTCTAGGGCTGCTTCAGTAACCACATGGATGATGTTGTGTTCTCTAGGGCTGCTTCAGTAACCACATGGATGATGTTGTGTTCTCTAGGGCTGCTTCAGGAGGCTACCAGCCTGGAGGACACTGTCCCACTGAGGAAGGTGAGGGCTTATCACAGGCCTCCGAAGACCAAGCCGGCGGAGAACGCCCCCAACACCTCGGAGATGCCAGGCTGGCCCCCAACGTCTCTGCCTGTCCCGTCTGATGCCAAGGCTCCCACTGGCCCCGGAAGGCCTCGGAGGGCGGGCCTGGCATCTCCGAGGTCTAAGGCGGAAGCGGTCCGTTCTGCTCAACACCCAGGACCGCCCAGTGTGCCCGGCCCGCGGTTGCAGGGTAAAGCGACGACCGCCCAACAGCCCCCGATCCCTCCGCGCCGCTCCCATAGGAGCACCAAGACACGGAGCGGCTCCGATGACACGGACACAGAGTCCTCAGAGCTGTTGCCCAGGAAACCGACTAGGGGGCATGGGAAGGCAGGACGTCCTGGTGTGATTGGCCTGCCGCCGGAAGGCGTTAGTCAAAGAAAGCCAGCGGAGCGGACCGTGGCAGGGAGGCATACGGTCCCAAACGGCGCCGCAACAACCAGGTTGAGAGGTCAGAACCCGGGTGGGGGCGGTGGTTCTGTCACGGAGGACGACGGTGGTGCACGGAAGGAAAGGCCCAAGGCAGTGGCGGCCAAATCCGGATCAGAAATGCCGTTTGGTTTGAGAAAGCGCGGAAGGGTTCTGGAGAATTCCAACTCGAGTGCATCGTTGTCTTCCCCGGACGACTTGAAAAGGGAACTAAGCAAAAGGGAGTCCGGGTCCGACGATCAGAAGAAAGGGTCCAGGGCACGTGGGAGGCTTCTGGGTGATTCCATGACACCCTCGACTAGGTGGGCAACATCCCTGGAGGACTCGCAGCCCGACGCAGATGATGATGAAGATAATGTTGCCCAAAAGAAAAGGACGAAGAAACAAGCCGACAAATCGGAAACGGTGAACACACACCTCACCAGGACACGCGGCAGAGTTTCCAAAGGGTCCGTGGCTGCTTCAAGGGGGTTGTTGACCTCGTCTGACAACTCAAAGACAGCACTTTCAAAACGAGAGTGCACGGCTGATTGGACAGATGTTGGCCAGACCACACAGGCTAAGGCAAGAGCGGTCAAATCTGAACCGGTGAAACCACGGAACAGGAGGGCGCGTGGAAGGGTTGTGGAAGGGTCCATGGGGGCTTCCACTTTCTCGGACAATGACGAACCGATAAGGGCTTGCCCAGAGAAACGGAGAGGAAAGGACAGCAGATACACTTCAACCCAGCAGGGAAAAATAAAAGAAAATCAAGATCGGTGGACAGAAGAAGAATTGCTGAGACTGCATGAGTAAGTCAGCTGCCGCGTTGTACGCACTAAGACCTCACTTTGTAAACACAAAAACCTCCCCATTATATTTTGATTTCATCCACAAATGTGTCCAACTTTTTTAGCTCACCCGTCGTAATCTATATGCCAGGCATCACGTTTTCAAGTGGCTATACTTAAATAACCTGGTTTATAAATGCATATAGAAATCTTCCCGTGTGTCTCCCAGGGCTGTGACGTCCATCCCTAAACACGTGAAGGACTTCTGGGTGAAGGTTGCCAGCGTGGTGGGCAGCCGTTCAGCCGAAGAGTGCCAGGAGCAGCACAACGCCCAGGTGCCCGCCTGCCCACGTCCCCGAGGAGCCCCCAAAACAAAGAAAGCGCCCCGTAAGTTGGGCACCCTGCTCTGTGAATATGACGCGCATGGACGCAAGCGTCTGTTGTACCGTATGTGCTGGTTATTGTAGCTAATATCTGGTCACATATTACTAGATGGTATAGCTAGCCGCGTACTCCGCTACGGCAGTTCTCCAGCATACCCAGACGTGTTATTTTTTTATCTGAACTAATATTTGGAACAGGAAGTAGATTTTGATAGGGGGCAACATAAGGCGACACGTGTGGGCCGTCGTGTAAAAAGTGACGGGATTTGTGCGTGGTGTTCTGTCGGTACGGCAGCAGTCACCGGACCGCCCCAGATCACGGCGAGAAAAGGCACGCTGAAGCGGAAGCAGCAGGTGCGGAACCTCCTGGATCACATGCCGAAAGACGACCACGATGACATCTTCAACAGCTCGCCCATGCAGAACAAACGCGTCAAGGTGGGTCTCCCGGGCCGAGCCGCGACGTCTCAACCGTTCAGCGTCGGGTCGCCGAATTGGTTATTCGGTGAAATTCTAAGTAGTCAGAAATTAGCGTTAACATTTTTTTTTTGATGCATATAGACTGTCAAAGCTGATGGCTAAAATATCCCATTTCTAAAGCTTGTGTGCGTGAGAAGTGTATAAAAGAAGCAGCAGTAGAAAATGAAGTGAACGGAACATGTTCCCTCTTGTCACCTAGTTGCCCTCTGTGTCCCCTAACGGGGCAGAAGATGTGTTCATGCGCTCTGAACACCACCCACAGACCCCCGGATCGTCAGCCATTCCGTCAGCCAAAACGCCCCAGTGTCTCCATATCACCCCCGGTATGATGGGCTCCGTGAACAGGTAAACAGGATGGTCCCACTGTCACCCTGGTCCTGCCTGCCTCGGTTGGTGGAGCTGGGAACTGGCCGGGGCTGTGGGATTGATTCGTTTAAAGTGTCTGCTTGCGTAACTGCGAGTAGATTTGCATTAATGTGCGGTCAAAATGCTACGTGTTCTGAATGAATGTCTAACCGAATCACTACTTAAAGTAAGCAATTGGACGCTGTTTAGTTAAGTTGTGACGTGCAATGTTTTTCCTCTGTTTGTTGGTTTTTAAATGTCTGTGTGTCATTGTACTTTTTTGGGAGAAAGCATTAACGGTTATTCATTGTTTTGTTGTTTTTTTTCAGAAACGACGATGACAAATATATCTTCCAGCTTCAAAAAAGGATGAAAAGGAGTCAAGCGAAGCTGCATAAGATCGGGGCAGCACCTAAGGTACAGGGGGAACTCAACTTAGGGGGGGAACTCAACGTAGGTCGGACCAGCTCTTTAACCGCCTAGTGCAGTGTTCTATCATTGATATGTTGCTGAACATTTTTATTACATTGTTGTGTTTTTTGGTTGCATTTTCGGTTTAGTACACAACAACTCCATCGGCAAAATCTGCGTTGAGGAGATGTGATATGGGTAAGTGTTATTCTGAAGGGAGATTTGAACTGCATTTAACTCTGGCGCTTTAGTCGTTCAATATTGATCCGTCTTCCCTCAGAGAGTGATTCATCTATGCTGGTGTGGAAAATGTTTGAAGCCAAGGGGGACCTTTCGTTGGACAGTGGGGAAGAAGAGGACTACTATTTTGGGGAAGAGGACTGAGCTAAACATTCCCCATGACTGTGTATTCACTATATTCCAGAAGCAAACATGACACACAGGGACCCACTGGCATTGATCCAATAAGAAAACAAGTGTCAGCAGATATTTTGTTCTGATAAGTTTGTGTTTTTTTTAAATTGGGAAATGAAATACTTTAGAATAAAAACAATGTGGTTACATTAGCTAGTTAGTGTACCCCTTGTCCCTGATGGTGATTTGACAATACTTTGTGGACATGGGGGGCCTTTCCACCGTCTTTAAAATTCATAAGAATGTGCAGAAAAATGATCAGATACCATTATTATTAAAAGGGAAGGGTCCACAAAGTATTAAATACAGAGGGGCCAATCATAGGTGACTATACATAATATAGTGACTATAAATATATTATAACCGTCTATAGAATGTCTCCATGTTTTTCCCCATTTTGTCTTGTCGGTGCCTCAAGCTTGTGCCCTAAAACACACTGCGAGGCCTATAAGGGGATTTTATTGTGAAAAGAAATACAACGAACAAACATACAAATGCAAGAACTAGGCTAGAGTTTCTGTAAGCAGAAAATGGTTTTGTAATCCCAGTTCTACAGGCCCAATTCTTTTCAGGTCACTAATATAACCTGTTACACAGTAAAATCTTCAAACTTGTTGAATGTTGCTTTCAAACTTCTGTTCAGTACATACCGTTTAAATTCTAAAATATAATTAAGTGGGTCTCCACCACCAGAGTGAATGCCTGGTAGAAGCACCTTGGATGACGTATACAGCTGAGAGCCATTTAGAATAAGTGTTCATATTTAACCGTTCTTGTTTACCCAACACTCCCATGCGCTTTCACATTTCTTGGCTTGCACATATCGACATTGCATATATTTTAGATCTGTCAGACTCAGCCACTCCAGGACAGTGGACCTTTAGACTCCATAGCCACCCCACTACGGCTTTGGCTGTGTGCTTCTAGTCATTGTCGGGTTGAACACACCTTGTTTCAGCCTCCCCGCAGGTTTCACAAGGAGGTTTTTTGGGACATGTGGCTGTAGGAAGCTTTTCTGAGTAATGTTATCGTGCCAATGACCAAACAGATGTTTCTAAGTGCTTGGGCTGCAGCGTACTGACCGGTCTCAGCCATGAAAGCCTGCAGGTTTGATCATTCTCCTAACTTGGGGACCTCCAAGGGATGTTTAAGGCCTTAGATGTGATTTTATACCCATCACCTGATTTGTCTTTTAATTACTTCTGTTCCTTAGTTCATTTTGAATGTCCTTAGTGCATGTGCTTCAGCGTTTGGCCATTTCCTACACAACAGAGAACAAAGATTTTGAAGCCGATTGTTTACACCTGAACTAAATGATTGCTATTGCAAGATTAATGGAGAGTTTTCGAATGATGTCCTGACATTGTTTTTCGTATATTTTCCTTTTTTACGACTATACCAATGAAAAGGCCTTGAGACCAGACAACCTTTGGATCAGGAATGACTGAGGACTAAGGCTTGCTCTTCCAGTGCTTGGCAAGTACCAAGCACACCCGTGGTGAGATGCTATCACGAGAGACTGGGGAGACTGGTAGATTAAAATGGAGCAAACTCCATTTAAAAATAATTGGAAAACCTTTCTCTGCTTTTCCGAAAACATAACCCTGGATTATTAGCACATTTATCTGCAGAACAATCGCACACATTCCAAAGAGAAAAACAGAATGGCTTTTGAAGAGGTGTTGAATGGTCCTCTGGGGGAGGTTGTAGCTCAGTGCTGAGGTAATCCTGACAAAAATAATATATCACCCTGATAGTTTGAGACGCTTTGTAGTATATTTGTTGTAAAATGCCCTTCACGGGGTGTGCTCTATAGCCGCCACAGTCCAAGTTTGAGTGGGATTGTCAAAAGGGCAAAGCCGGTATTAGCCGGCTGGGGAGGGACGGTCGTTGGGCTGAGTGCACTTGGGCACAAGCTGACCCACAATACCTTCTGGTAGGGCGAGTGTTGGGAGCGGGAAAACGCAGTTTTGCATGGATGCGTAGGAGGACGTTTAGCGCTACAGGTAAGGACGCGTTGCCCCGGAGATGTGGGTTTGATACCCATGTGGGCTTGCACAAAAACGTGTTGTGTTCACTACTATAATATAAGATAAATTAATTAAATGCAGATTATTTTAAACATTCAAAACTCCCACGTACCCCCTTTAGCTGTATTGTATGTCCCTGTGCACTTTTTTCATTTGATTCTTAATTACTTTGTCAAAAAAGTAATTATGTATCTCTGGGAGCCTCCTTTGGCTCTTCAAATGCTCAGACTGACTTAAGTAAAAACAAACCAGGATTTTCCAGTGGTCCACATGGACCTGATAGGCGTGTTCTGATGCTCTTGCCCCATAAGTGAACACCGTACCCATAGAGCTACTTTCATTAAACCTGCTTTATGATGTTGATGGAAAGTTGGGAGCATTCAACGGACTAGGATCTTTGAATCTCGTTCAGCAAAATTAACGAATAATTTTTAAGTAATTTTGGAGTGTTCGAGGTTCAATAGCCAATAGTCCTGAAACCGTCCAATATTGCAAACATTTATCATGTTCTTAATGTACAACTCTGCATGCATCTATAAATGACAGTAGGCAGGCTATATATAGGAAAGACAAATTGTCAAGCATTTGATTGGGTCTTCGGTAAGGTCCTTTTTCATTTTGTCACGTCACAGTCACATGCTGTAGTTCAGGGGAGTGCAAACTTTTTGGCTCGGGGGCCACATCAGGATTTTGAAATGAAATGGAGGGCCACATTTGTTTTTGTAATTTGTTAATCATAATTTATTTGCAGGCCAGAAAAGGGCAAAAGTTAAAACATACATTACATGTACAGTAGATCCCTTATAATGTGTAAATAGTTTAAATTCTGATTCAGATGTATAAGAATGGCTGGTGAGTTGTTTTTTTAATTCCCCTCAAACTAATTTTATTACATTCCGTAAGCCGGATGGGACAGCCTCGCGGACCGCATTTGGCCCTCGGGCCGTAGTTTGCCCACCCCTGCTGTAGTTTGATAGAGGAAGCAGAAGATTCGTTCACATTTCGAGTGAAATTTGCTTCGAATCTCAAAGTTTTTTCACCTCTCGAGTGTGTTTTGGTCCCAAATGAACGAATCTTTTCTGTTTCCGCTACTGAGCTTGTCTAGACAACGGTCACGTCAAAAAGATTTGAAGACTCGTATCTGAAGACACAGTCGACAGGTCAATGAACCCTTTCGGTTTCCTCTATTGAGCTTATGCAACAGTCCCGATGCGCGGCCACGAGAAGACTAACGAATCAGATATTCTCAGAGACTAATCGTTACTCCCGAGCCCAACTAAAGATGCATCGTTCGTGAACGACACATCACCACTGTAGGATATCACGCTGTTAGCAAAAATCTCGCACGAAGAATTCTTTTTATTTTTTTTTAAAGCAGACGTGGTCGTACTTGCTGTCAGAAAATGCACCCGCGACCTTACTCTACGTATATCCTCATCAAACCTGTTTCACCTATTGCATTCTTCTACACGACTGGTATCCATTCACCTCCATGCTTATTTGACGCAATAGGGTCACGCTGGTGATGTCAGGATTGAAACCGGAGCTCAAAAATCCCTTTCCCTTTTCAAAACACTACAGATTCGTTATAAAGTGACAGTAACACGCGTTTAACAAGACGCTTTTCTTTGAAAGCCGCAAAAGCTTCAGAAAGCTTCGACATTTCATTATTTACTCTACCATTCTCCTCTACACGTCAAATCTCTCTAACACGCCCACTACCTTGGCGTTTGACCCGAGTGCGGTTCCCTATTCACGTGACCGATGTACAACTGAACTGTCATGTGACAACATATCACCAACATTATCCAGCAAACAAGAAAACTAATAAGGACACTACAAGGGGCAGAAAGTCAACGAATGTCACCAAAATGAGGATTCTGTAAGCGTTTTCAATTATATTATGTACTACCACATGTTCGTTTGTTTTTAACGCCATCAGAATAATTAGCTAGCCCTTGTTTCCTGCAAACTGAAAGGCTACGCAAATTCTTGACCGATTTTACATAAATACTTTTAAGATGAACTATTTATTTTGTTTCCAGTAAAAGCTATTCTAATGATTGTAGCCTATTGGTTTTGTTCGCAATTTTGCCTGCGGCATGGTCAGGGAACTATTTCGCAAACCCTTTGTCTGGCCGCTTTCCGGATTGAAAATTTACCAAATTTTAAAATGCTACATTTGGTATGTTGCTAAATAAACATCCCGTTTTTATCCTTCCAGTGTGACCTTATTTGTCCTGAAATGCTGCTCGTTGGTCTTCAGTGAACATCTGGAGGCAGATCAAAGCATCTTGTGAGCAAACAACCCTCTAACATTGCGAAGCATTTGGGACGCACGGCTAACCTTCTACGACGTGTTATAAACCATAAATTCAAGCTACATCACACAATGTGTTTTCAGGATACCGGACCATTGGGCTCACATGGGTAAGGTCACCCCCACAGAAGAGATTGAGTTGACCTTTGCTTTGCGGCAGCAGAACTTAGACCGACTGGAAGACCTGCTTCTACTGGTGTCAGACCCATTATCGGCTCAATACGGTACAAATCGCACTGATTCTCACAATGTCAAACATTTAAAATATATATTATTTTTCACGATCAAGGAGATTCATCTTAGCTACTTCTTTTTCATGCTCAAGGTCATCCTATCATTTCTTTTACCTCGAGGCATGTGTCTTTCACTGAAGCCCTTCAATGGTACTGTGTGAATTCTGTCTGTCTTAGGAAAGTACCTGACTCTAGAGGAGGTCACAGCTCTGGTACGTCCATCCCAGCGGACCCAGAAAGTGGTGCATCAATGGCTGCAGAGCAATGGGGTATCAAACTGCCAGACCATCCTTACTCAGGACTTCCTCCAATGCTCCATGACCGCACAGTAAGGTTCCTTCTCTATCTCTCTGTTCTGCATTTCCCATGGATGGCGGATCACACCACTGACCCCAAGATAGTTCAATCTCACCGTTCTACAATACTCTTCACCGCTGTCCTGGGTGTAGAGAAATCCACAGAGCGGGGCATTGTGATGGTCTTGTTTCAGAGTGGCCGAAGCCGTTCTCCCTGGCAGCGAGTTTCACCGCTACGTGAGCAATGGCCACTCTTTGGTGAGGTCATCGTCTTTATACCAGGTCCACAGGGATGTTCTCCAGCACATTGATTTTGGTGAGCACTTTGTTCATCCTGACCTTGTATGGGAATGTGAAAATACCTGCAATTGACATTGTGTGAGTGAAGCCGTAGTTCGCAGGAATAATGATACTAGACCTGTTAGAGATTGTGGAAGACTATGTTATGGATGTGATTGTGTAATTCATTACCTGGCAATAGTTGGAGGTATTCACCGCTTCCCACCCAAGGGGCAGGACCTTAGCGAGGTGCTGACAGAGGGACGGTCCAAAGCTAAATTACACCTTGGAGTGACACCCGCTGCTCTCAGGACCCGTTACAATTTGACAGCAACAGATGTGGGTTCTGCTCAGAACAACAGCCAAGCTGTGGCCCAGGTAATAACGACCTGTCGTATCAAAGGGAACAGCTGTCTGTCGGAACAGTGTGGGAACTGTCAATACATTAAATGTTGGAATCAGTGATTTCCAAACACATGAAATCAGTGATTACCAAACACATTGATTTAAAATCAGATCTGATTTCGGGGTATTGTGACTTGTCACATTTATTTTCCCGCCAAACCTTCTACAACTTTAATTTGTCATATCATGTGGTATACGAAGTACCGCCAAGAGTTTTAAAAGAAAAAAAGAAAAATGTGTCAGTTAACCGACTGTTTAGTTGTTAGTGAGTATGCTTGCAAACAGCCATATAGGTGACTGTTGTGGCCATCCGAAATATTTTGAACATGGACAATGGTGAGTTCGAAATGCCCTCCGATTGTGCTCGCTCCTTGTCTAGTTCCTGGAACAGTTCTACCACCCCGCCGATCTGGCTGAGTTCATGGCGATGTTTGGCAAAGGCTTCCAGCACCGGTCGGACGTGGACCGGGTGGTGGGCACCCAAGGAGGGGGGAAGGCCGGTCTGGAGGCCAGTCTGGACATCGAGTACATCATGAGCACCGGGGCCAACATCTCCACGTGGGTCTTCTCCAATGCAGGTGCGTTGACACGGAACCAAGCCGTGTGAACCTCGGCTGCGTTCACACCCACCGGCGGATTTAGACAGATCGAGTTGTGTCGCGTGAACGGTCAGAAGCAGCATTTGTCATTGGGCTGACGGTACCTCCCCAGTCCATTGGGCTGACGGCAGCTCCCCAGTCCATTGGGCTGACGGCAGCTCCCCAGTCCATTGGGCTGACGGCAGCTCCCCAGTCCATTGGGCTGACGGCACCTCCCCAGTCCATTGGGCTGACGGCACCTCCCCAGTCCATTGGGCTGACGGCACCTCCCCAGTCCATTGGGCTGACGGCACCTCCCCAGTCCATTGGGCTGACGGCACCTCCCCAGTCCATTGGGCTGACGGCACCTCCCCAGTCCATTGGGCTGACGGCAGCTCCCCAGTCCATTGGGCTGACGGCACCTCCCCAGTTCATTGGGCTGACGGCACCTCCCCAGTCCATTGGGCTGACGGCACCTCCCCAGTCCATTGGGCTGACGGCACCTCCCCAGTCCATTGGGCTGAGGTAGAGGAGCTGAGTGAAACTCCTAATCATCACCTTCTGGTTATTGGTAATGCTCTGAGTGCTATATATATATATATGTATGTGTGTTTCTGCCTTTACCAAATGTCGTTGTGAATGTTGGTTTTTACCAACATACCACAGAATGTAGCAATGTATTGGGCTCGCGTTCTGGGTACAATCCGTGTGCTAGAGAGGAAATTGGAACCATCGCCTTTGTCCGGTGTGATGATGATGATGAAAACCTCCGTTCAGGCCGACACGAGTCCCAGGAGCCCTTCCTGCAGTGGCTGCTGCTGCTCAGCAACATGACGGAGATCCCGTGGGTCCACACCATCAGCTACGGCGACGATGAGGACAGTCTGTCCGCGGCCTACATGAGACGCATCAGCGCGGAGTTCATGAAGGCTGGCGTCCGGGGAATGTCCATGCTGTTCGCCTCAGGTCAGCGCTAGCCTGGGTCTGTTTGGGTGGTCTGTCAACACGGTAATGGACCATACAAGTGTACCTCAGACCAGGCTAAGTTGGTGCATTACGCAGTTTTTTGTTTTAAGTCGCATTTCGCAAACTGACTTTTGGGTTACTTACCAGGAATCTGAAGTAGATTTGTGAGTGTTAATTTGATATCAACCTGTAGACCACTAGTAAACTCAAGCAGGTGTTGTCCGATGTTGGAGGAAGTGGCTTTTGTGTCTGTTGTTGGGTAATTAAGTTACGATCACATTATCAGAGTGTCTGACACTGTATGAACCAACAGGCCAACGGAACTTAAACACTGCACTGTGTTTAGTGTGGTATACTGTCCAGTTCACTTGTGGGCAACAGTTATTTTTTTATTTTTTTGACCTGCTTTTTTTTGTAAGATGACAATATCCATTTTTTTATACTTTGAACGGTCTTGCCTCGTTGCTAGGTGACAGTGGAGCCGGATGCAAACACCTGGCTAAAGGAGGCAATTGTTTCCGACCGAGCTTCCCGGCGTCAAGGTGAGCAACATCCTTCTTTTTGAAGGTTGATAGGCAACTGTGTTATTTGGGTGTTCGGGTCCTTTTTAGTTTGGTATTCCTTGCACTTTAAGTCATAGCAAGGTTTGTTGTCAGTCTCTTCTGTTAAATGGTCAGTAGTAGCCTCTTGGAAATCTGAAATAAATAGAGTAAGAAAACAAATGTCTGTGTGGGATGGTGGAACGGCTCTACAGAACTTTGTGCTTTCAGCCCTTACGTCACGACAGTGGGGGGAACGTCGTTCAAGAATCCCTTCGAGATCTCCTACGAGGTCACTGACTACATCAGCGGAGGCGGCTTCAGCAATGTTTTTGAGATGCCGCCCTACCAGGTAACAGGTTTTTATCCGGGCAGAATGTGGCCTGCGTCCCGCTGAGGGCTCTACTGTCGGGTTTCCCCATTAATCGGGGCATTTTTAAGTGATCTTTAGGATTTGGAGAAACAACACCTGTGTTTCTAGCAGGAATGAAACAATAAGATGGGAGGGCTAGCTACTAAAAAGTTGTGCGATGGCGGGGGGGAGAGCAGGTCGACGTGCGCCCACCAGACGCTGCCACTTTGTACCACAGGTTGGCGCCGTGAAGGCTTTTCTGAAAGCACAGTCGTCCCTGCCCCCGAAGACGTACTTCAACACCAGCGGACGGGCGTACCCGGACATGGCTGCCCTCTCTGACAACTACTGGGTGGTCAGCGACCGGGTACCCATCCCCTGGGTGTCGGGAACCTCGGTAAGGAGGGTGTCTGGCGAGGGCTCCCTACTCCCACAGGTCCTGCCTTCTCCCATAGGAGGACAGGGTTTTTTCATTCATTCCTCACACGCCTCCCCTTAAATATGTGCTCGTACACGTTGGAGGCAAGGAAGACAAATCAGCCATGTTACTCTTGTGACATTCTGTCATACAGAGGCGGTAATTTACGACCCCGTGATGTGTTCTTATGCAGGCCTCAACCCCAGTGGTTGGCGGGATCCTCTCTCTGATCAACGACCGGCGCTTCCTGAAGGGCCTGCCTTCTCTGGGGTTCCTCAATCCCCGTCTGTACCAGCTGAAGGGCCGTGGGCTCTTTGATGTAAGGCACTACTCGTTACACTCACTTTGATTGTGGAGAAAACAAGCCGAGTTCCATGTTGAAATGGGCCGGTGTCATTATGCACAGTGCAGTTTGTTCATTTTGTTTGGCTGTACATTCCGGACAACGCCAACAGGTGGCAGTATAGTTTAACTTGGGCGTTTATTGCTTTAACGGTAAAATGATCCGTTTCCACACTTCCTCCTCTCATTGAATCCTTCCATCACTTGAAAGACAGAAAACGGATGCCCAATGGCATTCACTGGGTTTCTTTTCTTTCCTGCTCCAAGGTGACCAGCGGTTGCCACTTGGGCTGTCTGGACGAGCTGGTCCAGGGGAAAGGCTTCTGTGCTGCGGAGGCGTGGGATCCGGTCACCGGGTGGGGAACGCCTGACTACCCTGCTCTTCTGGCCGCTCTGCTGGAGGGGAAATAAAGACCCGGGGCAAGTGTCCAAAAGGTTCGCTCGTTACAGAACAGAGATGGAAGTGCCAGCTCTATTCATTGCATTTCTAGTCGTTTCATTACCCATGATGCTTTGGAATCAATACAGTTGCCTGCTATTGTCGTGTACAGTAAGATCTACTTCCTCCTCTTTCGTCAATTGCACTGAAAAGATACTTTATTTTTTTTAATGAAAATGTTGATTTTTTAAAATGTATTTTAAAGAATGCTACACTGTCTCAGGTCGTTTGATAATTTTGAAGGATTAATGTCTAAACAAAAAAGAAAAGATGTGATTGATTTAAAAGGTAAATTCAACTGTTACATGTTAATCATTTAGCCAGGCGATTATACCAAGATCTGGTATGCTAATCAATAACAAGGTAATCCGACCAAACAGGTACTTCCTCTCATTTCTGCATGCTTTAAACAAAACAAAAAAAGGTTTAATTGGGTTCTATCCTATATTTCTGTTCAAGGAGCCATTTTTCCCCGTGGTGTAATTTAATTAAATTGTTTTGATGGGGTTGCCTACTAATACATAGGCCTATACCAAAACCAAATGAAATAAAGCTCTTTTACCAGATTATTGGGAAATTATTTGTTGTAAACCGACGGCATATTCACTGTAAACACTGAACTAAGTTGGGTTTTTATTTTTGCAATTCTGGGTCTACTTCTGTAGGTGAAGAGAATTCTGCCTTTTATTTGACCCGTGTCACCAGGCAACATTGTGTTCCACTACAGGGGTTAGATGACGGACACGACAGATGGGGGTTTGACCTCTGGCAGTACAGGGAAAAATAAAATTTTAATCAGTTAACACTACTTAAATCACATCGCTATTATCTACATGATTCCAATATATCTGTACGTTACAATTATACAAAATGAAAATCAACCCCCCCCCCCCCCCCCCACCAAAACATTATTTTTTTTACAGGGAATTAACGCAGGGAGGTACAATAAACTGCAAATTCCCCTCCAAGAAGAGCTTTCACTAACCAGGCATCCATACAACCACTCAAATCCAGGTGGATCGCGAACTAAACGTCAAGCAAGCTTTTCTCTGAAAATATTCTCAGCAAGAAATTCCACCTGATATTTGGAGTTTACTGACTCTTGAAGACCAATAAGGTGTGCCATTTAACACCGCAGTCATGACAACCAGTGGGTGGAGTCAAAAACACTGCAGAAGCACACAGAACCTTTGACTTTTATTCAACCCAAGAGAAATGTAGAATCTCAGCCGCACTACGACCACGTTGGTTTAGTGGAAACGTACCGACTGCCAATTGGATGGAAACCTAGCTACAGAATTAAATTCTCGGGGGAAAACAAACATACAAAATACCACTATGCCGGAGAAAAGTGTACAATATGCACACTTAGAAAAAGGTACAAAATTAAAAAAGTAATTATTTCGCTACGTCGAAGTAGGAGATTTTATAACTTTCAAATGTTAATTATTTCTCTCTGGGCGCTGCGGTGTATAAATAACTTGTCTTTTTGTGCGCAGCTCAGAGAAATCCACATCTTCACAAGAAGAAACGTATGCCTTTTTCCTTCGGGATTGTGCCATGAAGGCCGGGGTGGGGGGGGGCAAGTCAAGCATCATCTTCAGAGTTCCTCGTCCTCAGCTCCATACATATCAAAAAGTCTGCAAGGTCGCTCTCCCGAAACATTTTCCTAGAAACAATACAAAGGGGATTTCATAGCCAATCGCGCGGGGTTTCCCAATGTTGGCGCCACTCCGACGACACGGGGGAGGGGTTTGCATCTCCGTGGTGATCCGCCCGCTCTCTGTCACTGATTGTTCTTGGCTTTGGCGTGTGTGAGGATGTGGGACTTGAGGTTGGTGGACTGGGCGAACTTCTTGTTGCACCCGTCGAACGGGCAAACGTAGGGCCTGTCGCCGGTGTGAATCCGTACGTGCGTGCGCAAGTTAAAGTCCAGGGAGAAGCGTTTTCCGCAGCCTTCAAACGTGCACTGAAAGAAGAAGGGAGACGGTGGACGTTATTGATGGGCGACAGTCCGCGTGCAGGGGGGTTCATGTCATACACACCCCCCTGGCCGGAATGGTTCAACCCCAATCAGGCGGGTTCGTGTCATACACACCCCCCTGGCCGGAATGGTTCAACCCCAATCAGGCGGGTTTGTGTCATACACACCCCCCTGGCCGGAATGGTTCAACCCCAATCAGACGGGTTCGTGTCATACACACCCCCCTGGCCGGAATGGTTCAACCCCAATCAGACGGGTTCGTGTCATACACACCCCCCTGGCCGGAATGGTTCAACCCCAATCAGACGGGTTCGTGTCATACACACCCCCCTGGCCGGAATGGTTCAACCCCAATCAGGGTAATTTAGTGATCCCGACAACCAGGCCTCATCCACCCAGCGTCAGGCAACGTCGTGCCAGTGGGGTCTGAGAGCAGATGGGTTAGCAAGACTATTGTGTGTGTGTGTGCCAAATTTTAAACAGATATGAATAAGTGCCCGTTACAGCACCAATCAATGATTTTCTTTTCTTTCCCAGACCTTCGTTCTATAGTTTTTTTGACAGAAAGGTTTAGAAAGTCAAAGAGGGGATGGGCGAGAATGAAACCCCACAATGTGTCAGAGACAGGGGCTCAGGCCAATTGAATATTCCACAATTAATATGAATATTCTGGTATATTGAGTTGTGATATTGTTTGTTGGATTTTGTTATTATTCACATGTCCTTAATGGACTTACAATACCATACAGAAGCATTCAGAGGGCTTCGTTTTCTCCACATTTTGTGGTGTTGTAGACTTAATTGATACATGAAAAATCACAATTGATCATAATTACAAAAGGGGAGTAGCATTTATTGAGAAAAAAGAAGTATCAATAAGTCATTTAGAAAGCTCCAATCATCCTGGTGTTGGTAAATGGGTCCAACGGCATCATATTTTGCCATAAACACACAGAGACATGTCCACCGCCCATTACTCCATTTAAATCACAGGTTCTCTGGGTCTCCAACCCTGCTCCTTGTGAGATATTGTCCAGGCGGTCCTCACACCACCATCATCTAGCACACCCAGACTCTAATAATTCGACAGTTAGTACCCCGTCGAGGCGTTATATACATGGGGTTGGATTGAAGACTACCCGGGAGCAGGTTTGGAGACTGCTGCCTTAAAAGACGTTTTAAAAAAAAAAAAGGTACATCATGATTTTAAATCATTTTTAAAAGGACAAGGGAGTGGGGGGTCAAATACCTGGAAAGGCTTTTCTCCGGTATGAACGAGTTGGTGCCTCTTCAGCTTGGAGCTCTCCACGAAGGCTTTGCCACACTCGGCACAGACGTGCACGCGGGGGCCGTGGGTGTGCAGGTGCTTCCGCATGGCCGAGTTATCCCGGAACATTTTGGTGCATCCCTGCGGACGCAACGTCACCAGTTACCCAACAAAACAACCAAACAGCCCTAGAAGCTGGACCAGCGGTGGGCGTATTTGCAGCAGGGCACCCGGCACCCGTACTGGACGTTCCCCTGTAACAGGCTAGAAGGGGCAACTCACTTTGTGGGGGCACGCTATCGTCCTGGGGGAGTCGTCCTCTTTTATTTTCCGTGGCTTCATCCTGCGAGGAGACACGCGGCAGGTTAAAGACAGCCGGAATTCGACCGTCGACATCGATCAGAAATGCGCTCGTTGCCCGGAAACACAGTGACGACGTTGCGGCCCGGGGTTCAATCTGCGACGAGGGGCACACGGTCGTGACTCACCTGGCGAACTCTGCCAGCTGCTTGGGGTCCGACAGGTCAATCCCCGGGATCCCCCCCGGGGGCAGCTTCTTGCCCGTCATGTACTCGGAGTAATCGGGAGGGGAGTTCTCCCCGATGACGTGCTCCTCCACCATGGTGTCATGGTCAATGTCCTTCTTGTCATCTGGGACGGACCAAAAGAACAGGGTGGAAATGTCACGGTTTGAACAATCTCAGTTAATCCAGACTTAGTTTTCCCAAAACGGTGTGTACCAGGCTACAGACTGGGACCAAAAGGTCACATTGGTTCACATCTGCATGACATGTCATTTTTCTCTTCCCTTTTTCATGATGTGAATCATTCTTGTCCTGATATCAAAGCATTGTTTGGTCAGCGGACAATTAATTACTTTTCTAAATCCAGTTGGGAAGCCATGTGCTCATCAGCCTTGCAGCAAAACCGTCCAATCGTGTTCAAGCTGCAGCCAGACCAGGGTTGAAATGCACTACCGTTTTGCATGCACTGATTTCAAACCACACACTTCCAAATGGACAACGTGTCAGCAACAGCCTGGTATTCTGTATGAGAGGCTTGTATGTAGAATCATGATTTCTAGGATTATAGTTCGCCAG
>JACXGK010003740.1:17237-42974 GCA_016801125.1 Novumbra hubbsi
CCTACCTCCCCATGCTAATAGTCTAACAGAGACCTACCTCCCCATGCTAATAGTCTAACAGAGACCTACCTCCCAATGCTAATAGTCTAACAGAGACCTACCTCCCCATGCTAATAGTCTAACAGAGACCTACCTCCCCATGCTAATAGTCTAACAGAGACCTACCTCCCAATGCCAATAGCCTAACAGAGACCTACCTCCCAATGCCAATAGCCTAACAGAGACCTACCTCCCCATGCTAATAGTCTAACAGAGACCTACCTCCCCATGCTAATAGCCTAACAAATACCTAATCATTGACATAAAAGTCAATAGCTGGTGTCGACATGATGTGTTCAATTTGATTGAACACATCATGTCAAGATTTAAAAAAAAAAACTACCAGGTCCCTCAAAAGAACGATTATCACTCCACAGTTAGGGGGATCATGGAAATACATAGCACTGGTTGAAAATGCTGCTAAAGCAGTTGCGTAACATTGTTCAGATCAAGCGCTTCACACCTTTCTGAGTGATGCGTTCTGAAATGTAGTAAACTCTGAGAGGAAGGCCAAGTTCCCTAGCTGTTAGACAGGCCTAACAAAGCCCATCCGTTAGTAACACGCCTTTTATACAAACATTAGTTTATGACCATAAACCCGCCAGCACTGTGGACATAAACCAGTTATGAACCAATTGGCACATCACTACTTGTCCACAGGACCAATGGTCGCCAGACCTACGTTTGTTGAAAACTACATTTTCAGGTGGAATTTTACTTTGCAGTTGCCTAAAGGCCTGGCCAACCTCCCATCAGTCAACAATGAATTACATATTCTAAGTAGTCCTGAGGTATAGGCGAGGCAATCAGTCAAAAAGCATAACCCGAACCGAACATGGATCTTGCAAAACATACAAGCAAAACTAAAACAGAAAGGAAAGTTCAAAAGGAAATGCAGTGTTATGAAATGACTGATTCAAAGCGGGGAGATGTCAACCCTCTCAGAATACTGTAGGGAGACGTGAAGTTTGCCATGCACGCAAGAAAGCCCTCAAACATGACAGTTTAAGCAGTCCTGTAAAAAAAGTACTATGAGTTAAAGTAGGAGATGGATAGTTACAAAAAACATCTACATACAGACATTTCACCTGAAGATAACACCAGCTATTGAAACTAGATGGGAATGATTTACCTTTCCACACTATGAAATTGCCTTTCTGTTGATTTTTTGATAAATCAATGATTACAACATGTAAACATTCCGTGTGATTTGTGAACTTTACCTCCATCTGTCAATAGTGGTGAGGCGAAGATAGCACATCCAAATATGTGAGAAATAAAATGTATAATAAGAGCTTGACAGCAATCTGGCAATGGCTAGATTTGATAAGTGGGTTTATTTCTACTTCATCAAACTATGGTTGTTATCAACCGATCGCAATTTGATGAATGTTCACATAAGTATCTAAACATATTGACTTCAGTATGTAAACAGAAAGCGTTACCTATTCGGTAACATATGATAGACATTTAACAATTACATCTATTAGACTGGCGTAAATTCTCAAGATAAGCTACTGTAGCAAGCTAAACCTCAAAAACTGTACTTAGGGGCTTGAAGGAATTGAGCGAATGGAATTGGTGCTAAATGATTATGGCTACCAAATGTGTCAGGTCCAGTAATTTGAAGTGTTAGGTTGCTAGCGGGAAACGAACTGCTTTAAACCTGCAGCTTGATAAAGTACTACCTAATGTTAACTGGTTTAAGTTACACGTTTATTTGTACCATCTAAGCTGGGTTAGCCACCTAGCCAAAGTTAGCGACATTTAAAATTCAATAGGTCAGTCAATCGAGCCAATGCAAACTTTACACTCAAAATCAAATTACAACAGTGTAAATCTAAATATTTAGATATTAGTACTCCCTAACATACCTCTTTGCCAGAGTTGTTGTTAGCAGTACCACAGGCACACATTCTTGTGAAATCTCGATACCCTCCCCCGCTCTTGACGAGAGCTTCGAGCCGTGGCTGGTGTACTGAACTGCGCCACAGCGGCCTACTCCTGAAGCCAGCAGTAACGCACTCACTCCCTCCCGCCGCCATCTTTCCCCGGCTGAATCAACGCCATTTTTTCGGTCCGCCATACTGGTCCAGCCAGGGGAACATGGCGGCGCCCATCAACACATAAAACATGGCTTCCCATAAAAACAAAAACATTACAAATGCACTGCAGGAAATTCCGATTCGGAAAACAACGCGGAATTCTGCTGAAATTTACCAGAGGACAACGCCCGTATGAGGCCTAGTTATAGTGCATGCACAGGACTCAGAACAATGCAAGAGGCAAGCTTGGAGGAGCGCACTTTCAATAGAACTAAACTTACCAGATGCCCACATCGTTACTGAAAACTCTCCTTCCAAAGTCTTTATCTGGACCTGTTTCTGTTCCCATTTTCTACCACTGGCCTCCGGTGCACCCAAGTAGCTCTTTTTATTCCTCTTCCCGCTTCCCCCCTTCTTCATCCGCCCAGAGCTCTTCCCGGCGACAGTCATCAGAGTCTGCTCGATATATTCCTCTTCAGCCGCAGGAACCGGGACAGGTATCAGAATTTGGTCCTCGTAATCGTCCTCCCCGGGCATGTCCGAATCATCTTCACCAACCACCTCTTCTCGGGTTTGCACCAATATTACCTCCTGGTGATGGTGATGCATTGAGTGTTGATCATCTGAGTCGAGGGGCTGTAAAGCGATCATGGGTTGTTCGTCGTCGTCGTCGTCGTCGTCGTCCTCCTCTCCAACAACTGTTGTCTCGATGGTCTCCACTTCGATTTCGTGGAGTTCCACTATCTCACCTGGCATCTCCGAGCCGTCCGTCTCAATGTACAAGGTGTCGCCGGATGCCATGTTGAAAACCCCTAAATTTCTCACACTTGTTATGTATAGTACTGCAGTTCCCCCCCTCTACACTGCCTTCCTTCTTCTTCGAAAACAAACTCCACTCTGTTCTACTCCCGTCGCCACTACGCTTCAGCTACGTATTCTCGCGAGATTTCGGTATGTCGACACACACACCCAACACACAATTAACAAAAGTTTTTAAATTTGGGGTTTGATGGGAGGGTTTCGGTTTTATATATTGTTTTAAGAGTGAGTTTTGTATATATAATCGACGTCTACGTCCGTCCTTAATTACATGCAACTTGTCCTTTAAAACAGCCAATGGTAGGTGGAAATGTTAAGGCATTCTTGATTAGATTCGTGTGTGTTTTTACTTATTGGGAATATTCGACTTGCGTAGTATATTCAGACACAAATAACTTATTGAATCGTGGAAAACGCAGCTATGTCGCTTTATCGGCAGTGTTGGGAAGGAGGGTTTTGGACGGTCACACCTTTCACCTTTGCCATTGAGAGGGTGTGTTTTTTAAGTTACACACTTGTCGTTGCTCCGTGGGCAAGGCACGCTTCAAAATGGGTAAGACAGGTGGACGGGCAGACTTTGAATGGGTCTACAGCGATCAACCTCATACTTCGCGAAGAAAAGAAATATTAGGTAAGTTGCTGTTTTAAAATGTAAAATAATAACGACACTCCGTTTATTTGCGTAAACAAATAAATCGTGTTTTACATTGAAAATCGGATCCGGTTTTACCTGTTTTAATGGATATTACGTATTTTACTGTAGACTCCCTGCCAGTAACGTCATCACCGCTGAAGCACCACAGTGATTATACTGAAACTAGTAGTTTACCAGGCTGTTTGCCAAAGCTGAAACTTTGTCAAAAGAAGTGAAAGGGAGTTGACTCTTCTTTTGTCAAAAGATAGATTTGCATTCTGTAGGAGTGTTTAATACAACACAGAAAGACCCGTCTCATTAACTTGTTTTAATGTTGTCGATTGAAAACAACTTGCATTATAAAGAGGTGTGTGATAACAGCACATTGAAGGTACATTTATGACAGTGTTTCCATTGTGATCCTTGATAATTTAAGTCTGACGGATTCAGATGATCGGCGATTATTTCCCGTTTAAGACCCTGAATAAACCCATAGAAAATATATAGAGTTTAATAGTCGAGTTTTATGGAGCAGTATATTTACATGTTTATGGTTTCGTATATTTAAATGCGTAAATCAAAAGAATCATTAGGATTCATAATTCATCAAAAGTGTATGTAGGTCATACATTTCAGTACTCGATTTGATCAATTGCTGCGTCTAAATCTACGTGATTTAATGAATCATATGACGTTGGCATATTGCTTAAAAAAATACCTAAAATATTTCCTTGGTGTTATGATCTTGGGTTCTCGTGTCTAAATGCCATGTAATTCAAGAACGAACTAGATACAAAGAATAGCTTTGTAGACTGTCATAGTCTGACCCGCAGTCTAGCCATAGAAATACAATTGTCTTATGAAATAATTGCGGGTGATCACAGCAACTGAATGCCAACGTTATGGTAGTGTGTTAGGTAATCACGAGACGTTATGGTAGTGTGTTAGGTAATCACGAGACGTTATGGTAGTGTGTTAGGTAATCACGAGACGTTATGGTAGTGTGTTAGGTAATCACGAGACGTTATGGTAGTGTGTTAGGTAATCACGAGACGTTATGGTAGTGTGTTAGGTAATCACGAGACACTTTTTTTGTGGTGTCGTACTCGGCCCGAACAGTCAAATGTATTTATTCTTAAAGTAACTTACCTCCAACACATTTTCGCAATGATTCGTTTATTTAAAGGGAGGCAGGGTTCTGTCATCCCTTTTTATTAATTCAAAGGGGAGAAAAAGGGCGTTGCTTGACAACACATGGCTCCTAATTTATTAATAAAGAGGTTTTGTTTTGTATGATCCCTTCTGCTTTTAAGTGTGACTTTTAGCTGAAGCTGACAGCCAACCAGGTGTGTCACTTAAGACAGTCGATAAGATGCCTTTACGTCCTACATTTACATAAGCATTTGTATACCACCACGTACATCTGTTACATAAGAGTATTTGCTTATTTTAAGTTATAATTTAGATACTTTGTAGACGTTTTGTTTGAGGTCTCACTTTTCATACTTTAAAAGTAATACATTAGGTTGTTTGAGGGGCCTATTTGTGGACATACCAATTATTGAAGAAAATATTTTCAACATCAGCTTCCTTCAACTGCCTTATCGTTCAGAACCCCCAAAATAATCTTGTGTGTAAACAAACAATACAACTCAATAACCCTGTAGAACAGATCCAGAACATCTAGTCAATTCAAATCCAAATTATGCCCAATTATCAGACTGTTGCCATGGTTACTCCAGAGACACTAAGCCTGAAACATGTCTTCTAAGCACCTTTACAAGTTCTATCTAGTAAGTCTATCCAAGTCTGTGGTGTGACCTGATGTCTCTCTATGCTGATTGTTGCATTTTTGAAACACTCACCTTTTTCTCTGTAATGACTACGTCTTTGAGAAGACAATGAAACATTTAAAGTCATATATACTGTGCTTGTGTAGGTACAATGTATATACCATTGTATAAAGAAATTGGCCGGTGTCAGTGTCAGATAAGTGGATAGTTTCCAAGGCTCCTTATGCCACAGTAATAATATTGTCTCACAGCAACAGCCGCTGATGCCATAATAATGATATTTACACAACATATTCTAATAATGGTCAGATATGGGTAAGAAAGTCATTGGGCAGGTTTTTTTTGTGGCAATATAGGTTTTTTTAGGGGATAATATTGGCATTATTAGGAGATATCAGGCCGTTACATGGATAAATCTGCCCAACATGGTCGATTATTGAGTCATTTACTGAATATAAAACTGTGCTTTCTATTTGAACATTACCTTATTAATTTCACGTTTAACTCAACCTCATTTTGTTGGTTAAATCTTTCTTTTTTTCATGCATGAGCTAAATTGCAATATTGCATTTAACCAAGGCAGTCAGTCAAGGCAGTTAATTCTTTTTATGATATCTGGTTAATGATTAATTCCCACTCCCAGCAGAGTTTTATAACTCACTCCATCCATACCCATAGCACGTTGGAGAAAAAAGATCACATCTAAGTCGGTCCACTATATATTTCCATGTAGTAATGGCCTTCCAGATTGCTATTATTGGTTGAATTGAGCCATTTAGTTGCAGGGAGTTTAAACAAATGAATGAAGGAAATGTTATTGTGGCCAATTCACCACGAACTGAGAACCTGTTTACACGAAATGGTGAGTGGTTCATTTCTAAGGAACTTGACCGAGGTGACATTTTGAGTTGACAAAGTAAAGGTAGAACCACAAATTGGTAAAGATATTGGTCATAGTTTTTACTTAGAAATCATGTGTACTGCTTATAACATTTGCACCCTGTTGATCCAGCTTTTGTTCCATGCATTTAAATCAAGATATATTTCTTATATATAATACTTATCTTCATACCAGGGATATTATAGTAATGTGTTTCTGAATTAGTTATTTCTTTTTAAATTCATTTTTTAATTCACTTTAGTGTCTGTTCCCAAACAGTTTTAGATAGTTTTAGTTTAGCTTAATTAAATTAATAATGTAAAATATTCTCCAATAATTTTATTTTTATTTTGTCAGTCATGGACCTTACATATCTAGTTCTAATTTATTTTAAATTGTTTAATTTAATTTCCATAAAATTGTGTTTTGATGTGTAGTTTTTAATCTTAGGTTACAGACTTTGCTCCAGACTTTGTGTATCATTACAACAACATTTATCAGAGCTCAAGACCCATTGCCTCCAAGCATCTCCCCAAGCCATTCTTTTCCTTATCACACTGCTTGCGCAACCAAGATGGTTTTGCTCATGCACATGCACCGGAAAAGAACTGCCCCACTTACAACCACAAATGAGCTTTGCCAGTGCCCAACCTACCACAAAGAGCACATTGTGCCAAAGCAGCCACAGCCTGCTTGTCCAGTCCTGGGTTTGACTATGGAAATTTGTGTCTTGTTATGTTGCACCGCTTGGCCTTATTGAAAAGCCACATTTAATCCTGTTTGAAGTATGCCAAAAACACACTGCAGTTATGTAGGGAAAGCTCTGTGGTCTGAAAAAAGTCTGAATGCAAAGATATAGATTTTGGCACCAACCCAAAAAGGAGTTTTTCAAAGGACCCACATTTGCTACTGTTAAGCATGCTAGTGGAAGCATCATGTTTTGGGGATTGAAAGTAAAAAGAAGTAATGTGAATACAAATTATTAGCGATTACTTGCTGTTAAGATAAAATTGGGGTGGAAGTTACTCGTAGTAACCCAGTGAGTCTATACCTAAATATAGCCAATTAAAAAAAGTGATGCATGACATGAGTATTTTTGTCCATCGCCCAACTCTAGGTGTGCAAAGTTGATGAGTGCCATTTCAATGTACCCACAGCGGCTTCCAAGTAACCTTTTATGTTTATTATTTGAATAGTCGTCTTTACATCATTAAACTTTGCTGATTACTAATTCAATGATCTTTTAAACCTATGCATTTGCTGCAAGTTGCTCTGGATAAATTGATAAAAGGTAAAACATTTAAGACTATATGTGTATTTCACAATAATTACTATGGCAGTGGATGTGTACAGTAAGGTTTCCAGTCTTTCCTTGCTCTTCAGAAATGTTTGCATGATGAAAGTATTCAAAAGAGGGAAAAGCAAATGTGTAGGCTTAATTTGCATCAGCCATGGCTAGTTTAACTACTCCCATCCAGTGATGATTTGCAATTAATCTGAGTTCGAATAAAACGGTTATAACACATGGAGATATACATGCTGTGTAACTATGCAATTCCTTTGTCTGAATTTGAATGCAACCCTTATTATTTAATGAAATACCCAAAACCTGGCATTAAATTATATACACACACATTTCCAGGATTTGACATATAAATGCATTGTGGTAATTAATTACATTGTTTTTTTCTAGACAGTAGGATAAGAAAGTAAATACAAGAGATTGCATTTCTTTTTTTTCTTCTTGATGACAAGTGTATGTGCGGGAAAGACTAAAAACGGTCAGCCTGGACCAAGAAGCAAGGCCTCGGTTTCTAACTACTGTTTTACACAGACCCGGTTGGCCATGTTAACCCTCTCACCCAAACACAAGCACCAGCCGACTCTTCTCGCCAGCCAATTTAAGAAAGACTTCGAAATCTGAAGGTCTACTGGCCTACTACGTCCAATATGTTATTTAGTGGGCATTCAATACCACAATTTAAACTACTGAGCGGTGTTGCCTGGCTCCAGCAGAAAGAGGGGCACCATGGACGTTAGTTTATGCTCAAGTCTGAATAAGACAACCTACCCAACGCTTTAACATAATGCAAACCTAACATAGCGGGTGGAGCAGGTCCACTTATCAGGACAAATGGAAGTTCAGTGAATCGGTCCTGGAAAAGAACGTGACATTCTCAAAGCCGGCACAGGACGGTTTGGGGTGACAGGAAAGTTTCAACAACGCTGCACTCGTCCATAAATATATAAGACCGTGGTTATCTGATGGTTTTTATAACTAATGTGTGACAAATTAGATCAACCAGCTGTTTTTAAAGAAACTTAAAAGCGTTGTGAGAGGTAATTCTTTTTCATTCTGTTTCCTCCACAGCAAAGTATCCAGAGATCAAGTCCCTGATGGGGCCTGACCCAAAGTTAAAGTGGGTGGTGACCGCAATGGTTCTTACCCAGCTTCTGGCCTGCTACATGGTCCAGGACCTCCCCTGGAAGTGGGTGTTCTTCTGGGCCTATGGCTTCGGCGGCTGCATCAACCACTCGCTGACCCTCGCCATCCACGACATCTCGCACAACGTGGCCTTTGGCAACAGACTGGCGCGGCTCAACCGCTGGTTTGCCATGTGGGCCAACCTGCCCATCGGGCTGCCCTACTCCGCCTCGTTCAAGAAGTACCACATCGACCACCACCGCTACCTGGGCGGCAATGGCCTGGACGTGGACATCCCCACGGACGTGGAGGGCTGGTTCTTTTGCACGCCGCTGCGGAAAGTCGTGTGGCTTTTCCTCCAACCGCTGTTCTACGCCCTGCGCCCCCTGGTGGTGAACCCCAAGCCGATCTCCCGGCTCGAGGTGGCGAACGCCGCCGTCCAGTTTGCGGCAGACTTCCTGATCTTCTACCTGTGGGGCCTGAAGCCGATCGTGTACCTCGTCGCCGGGTCGATCCTATGCATGGGCTTGCATCCCATCTCCGGACACTTCATAGCGGAGCACTACATGTTCCGGAAGGGCCACGAGACATACTCTTACTACGGCTCCTTGAACAAGATCACCTTCAACGTGGGTTACCACATGGAGCACCACGACTTCCCCAGCATACCTGGCAGTAGGTTGCCTCAGGTGAGTGGGGTCGATTAGTCCGTGGTGCTGCTGGATGTCATGACCGCAGGAAGTGTGGCGTTGCGGTGACGGAACAGTGTTTTTTGTTCTGTTAGCCTCGTGGCACGGTGGGAGCCTTAGCGTTAGCGGTGGGAGCCCTAGCGTTAGCATTAGCTAGCAGTTAAAATGAGGTTAGAACTGCAAAGTGATATCTCAACCAAACAAACCCAAATTTGCCACATGTCACTATAAGACTGCAAATGTTTCTTCACGCGCCATGCACATAGTTTTTGAAATGCAGCAATTTAACTGTTTTACGGACTGGAGATCAATACCCAGGGCGGCCGAAGCGATTGTCCGGCTCGCGTGGATAGTTGACTATTATTTTCAAACTATCTACAGACAAACCCACCAATCTCTACAGTGTACCAGGATTTTAGTCAACCAATCACTACGACACATTGGTGTGTTGGTCTGTATGTGGTCGATTTGATATGTGGCTTAGGGAAACCACTACTAATTGCAAGCAGGGTTGCCAGATTTCATGGACTGCTATTTCCAATCCCCCCACGGACTCCAAGATCTGAATATAAAACTGTGCTGATTGTAACATTACCTCATCCATTCATTCAATGTTTATCTCAACATTGAGTTATTTCACACCTCATTTTGTGGGTTTAATCTTTCTTTAAATTGTGTGATTGCATTTAACAAAGGAGGTTTGTGAAGGCAGTACCATTTTTTATGATATCTGGTTACTGATTAATTGCCATGCCCAGTTGGACAAAAAATATCACATCTAAGTCGGTCCACTATATATTTCCATGTAGTAATGGCCTTCCAGACTGCTATTATTGGTTGAATTGAGACGTTTAGATGCAGGGAGTTCAAATAAATGAAATGTTAATGTGGCCAGTTCACCACAAAAGCGCTTCTGAGAACCTGTTCACACAAAATAGTGAGTGGTTCCTTTCTCAGGAACCCAAGACCAT
This sequence comes from Novumbra hubbsi, assembly GCA_016801125.1. Taxonomy (NCBI): domain Eukaryota; kingdom Metazoa; phylum Chordata; class Actinopteri; order Esociformes; family Umbridae; genus Novumbra; species Novumbra hubbsi. The sequence goes on from JACXGK010003740.1 coordinate 27,533, forward strand.
GTTTGCCTGCACACTGTCATCAAAAGTAGAGAAACACTGGCAACATATGATTTTTATGTCAGAGTCCAGACAATGCTCAGAATATGCTTGTCAGTTGAGAGCTGTTCTAACTGTAAATATCGATTCAAAGACTGGTCCGATGGCTGTTCATTAGCTATTGTTGTAAAGTTCTAGTCAATATATACGTTTCCTATGATTGTGCCCTAGGTACCCTTCAACAACGTAATTGGAGATCTTCTAGTTATGCAATTCCTAACCTTAACCAATATGGCCCAAATGTGTTTTTTTAGTTAGTGGTTGGACGAGTGAGAGCGACCTTTTCTGAACGACAGATTAGTGCTATTTCCTGTTACCTGTGCACTCCCTCTCACTGACCTGTTATATGTGGCAGGTGAAGAAGATCGCTGCGGAGTACTACGACTTCCTGCCGCAGCACACTTCCTGGAACCAGGTGTTGTGGGACTTTGTTTTTGATGACTGCATCGGTCCCTATGCCAGGATCAAGAGGGAATATAAACTTGTAAAGCAGGAGTAATCGCCACAACAGAACGCATTCCCCCAATCTCCAATGCTACCAGTTGTGACAATGGACCACATGTCTCAGACAGGTCCAAGGAACTCGACTTGTTTTAGAACACACAGGCCTAAATTGACAGGCTATTAATGCACACAAGTATGGACACATCAGCGGATGACACATCATATCTAGGGACGCATTGGATGATGACCAACCATTTGTATGGACACATCGGCTAACGGCCAATCTTTTCTTTGGACGCATCGGCGGATGACCAACCATTTGCTACGAAAACAAAATATGTTTTAGTTGGTTCTAACATGTGACAATAACCATGTTGGTCATAAAAATCCCAGACCTTTGCGAAGTATTGTTTACATTGTCGAAGGCGGTCCACATTCCGAGGGTCACCTGAAGGTCACTTGTTTATTTACAGTGTATATAATGACAGGAGGAGGATGTGGTAATGAGCAGAGGTGACATTTGTATGTAATTCTCTTGTGTGTCTCCTCAGTAAAGCTCAGTTGTTGCTCTCCCAATAGTTATTGTTCAGTAAAATTAATATAGGATAAGTATTTAATAAAAAATTCCCTGTTTCTATAACATGCCAGAGGATTTTGTGTACAAAATATGTAAAACCTGTGGGAATTCAATGTCTTAATAATAAAAGCATACATAATTCAGGTTTTGTATGGTTGTCTTTTGGTTTTGTAACATCAGCTGACTGAAAAATGTTTTAGACGTCTTACTCTCGATAGGTGAAACACTCCAATCCATGCTGTAAACAGAAGACAGATCTAATGTTTGGTTTCAAATGAATTTACTTTCAGTTTTGAAATTGAATTCAGAACTTAGTCAAAGTGAGTATAATGTCACAACCGGTATTCAATCAAATATTGTTCCCAAATAAACATTTTCATATTGTCACAAAGAACGTCGGCACTTCATGTATACTTTTCTTTTTGTTTGAACAACCGGCTCCAGTTTTACACATTAAATTCCAGTTCAGCCTTCAAATACAAGGAGGAAGTTCACTAAAAAACAAACCACCACCATTTCCGTAACAACTTTTTTTTTAAACCCAATTCAAAAATTCATAAAAATTGGATTCATGCATGGTTAATACACAATAACAAGTCATATGGACTATACTGAATAGTCACTCTGGGTTTCGTAGAGGTTGCCTATGGCTCACTGGGGAACATCTAGGCTGTGAATTTACAGTTGTGGGTCTGTTCAATAAATGATCCCTAACTTACAGTGATTTCATACACCGGGGTTGTGTTCAGTATGGCACAATATGGAAAAACATATTTTAAGACCTTTTGCAACAGACAATGACAATTATTGTTTCTAATAGCAACAAATCCAGGTAGTCTCCCACTCTGTTTCAGTCTGTTTTCTTCCATTGTGGGCCAAATGACTAGTGCCCTGTTACTGGTAAATGGATTAAAAGCTATTTAAAAACCATAGTTCAGATGACCAATGCACACCATATGTCATATATGCGTAGGATAAAGTAAATAATATAAAATATAAAAGGCTGACGAAAACGCTGTGCAAGTTTCCTCACAGTCCTGCATGACTCTCCATAATTGTACGATCAATAATCACAGTTGTTTTTTCTTAAATAATAAAACGGTAAAAACTTAGAAAACAAAAATATTTTCTTTTGTAAGACTTGGAGTATACTTAGAGCAGCAAGCTGCTTACTGGACTCAGTCTCTAAATGCGCGGGGAGGACGACAACAGAACACCGTGCCTCATCCGTCCACCATTCCGTCCGTCCTATGTTCATCTGTCGTCCTCTCTCTCGTCCCTGTTCTCCTACTTCCTCTTCATCCCTCTGTTCGGTTCTGCGCAGCAGACTCAATGTTGGCTCAACCTTTCTGCAGCGTTACAGAAACGTTCTCATAGCGTCACAGAAACGTTGAGAGAACATTCCTTGGGAGCACGTGTCCCTGTCCCTCCCAGCGGTACCTGGTCGTCCAGGGATTAGGATGTATGGATTCGGCCGATTTCTTGTCTTATGGCTGGAAAAGAAGTCGAGATTGTGTTTTTGTGAATTTACTGCGTGTATATGTGGTAGGAGTGCAGTGATGAACGGCATTATCACTGAATCATTATCTACTTCAAAAGATACAGGGATTACAACAAAATGGTAAATAATTGAATTGTATGTCTATTCCGTCATCTAAGAACATATTTTATAGGTATACCTTTTGTACGCTGTAACACAAAAAAGGCCACATTTTACTACGGAAAGTCTATACTACTGGAATAAGTATAACATTAGTTTATTTGCAGCAGGTTATTTGGTAAGCAATGTCATTGTTGTGTGTTTGATTCCCATGGAGGACCACTATAAAAATGTATTCACCCCCTCTTGTTAGTTGCTCTGGATTAGAGTCTGCTAAATGTTAATTGGTCCCTGATGCTGTATGGGTGTTTTGAATAACAATATTTTTTGGTCAAACCTCAGTCTGTTACCCACCATTAATGATCTCATCTTTCACCTTCTGCAATTCCCGTACCACTTCCTCCAAGATTTCCTGCAGGCAAATCAGAGTTTTCATGTTGAAACATATTCGATCTGTCCAGTTTTGAAACAAGGCATCAGTAAGCAACTTTTACCCCATTCATTGTTTCTTTATTATTCATGCAGGGGAAACACATTGAGAGTGGGTTGTCTTTTATACACGCCTAGAGGAAAATTATTCTCAAAACCTCCACAACAGGGCGCTTAACCTAGATGACACAAATCTGTGCTCTGATCAGAAATTTGATTTTTAAAAAGGTTTTGAGCATGTTAGACCTCATTTTCCATGTCTAGTGCTGAGCATCTGGGCAGTAGTTTCGGTCAAAGAAAATCATACCTGCTTCATCCTGTCAAAGTCCACGTCTCCTTCGCTGGTACTACCCACTGGTCTCACCCTGTGGTCCAACACCAAAACAACGGGGTGACTTCAAAGGATCAATCATTTGTTAAGAGTCTGTGGTGATGTATGATGCCACCAGTCAGTAATTGTGTACGGCTTAAATCCAAGCTGGTCGTTCGGTGAGCGGTTGTCAAGATTCCTCTTTGCTATCAGCAAACACTGTCTATGAGGTCGGCTTTATGGCTGAATGGAACCATGTCCATTATTCAGATCTCTAGGACATTTGTCATCTTACCGACTGGAAAAGATCTGGTTGTGCGATACACAAAACTGACAGAAACTCCAGAACCTGGCTTAATAGTGAGCAAATCCATAACAGGGACATAAAATAACATAAAAATAACAGTAGCAGCAAAATATATACCAAATATGTACATTCAATCTATCGCATGCCTTGTCATCGTTCCACTAGGTTGTTTGGAATGTTTGGGGGTACAAAGAGATTACCGACCTTGATACCAGTGAAGGTTTGTCTACAGAGTTTGCCCTGTCCCATGGCTTCTTCCCCGCGTCTAGGAGAGAGTAACACAATGAGAAGACACTGCCTTTACAAAACCTTTGGATTAATACAGCCAGTAACACAATAAAAAGACACTTCCTTAACAGACCCTCTGAATGAATACAGCCAGCAACACAATTAGAAGACACTCCCTTAACAGACCCTCTGAATTAATACAGCCAGCAACACAATTAGAAGACACTCTTTTAACAGACCCTCTGGATTAATACAGCCAGCAACACAATGAGAAGACACTCTTTTAACAGACCCTCTGGATTAATACAGCCAGCAACACAATGAAACTCCCTTCACAAAGACCTCTGGATTAATGCAGCCAGCAACACAATTAGAAGACACTCCCTTTACGAAGACCTCTGGATATATACAGCAAGTAACACAGGCAGTGGACAGTCTCAGTGTTTACCTGTGGAGTTCTGGCCTGGCTTGGGATCTTCCTGTAATGTAAAATGAAGATGGATAATCAGTGTGTGTGTGTGTGTGTGCGTGTATAACCTGGAAAAGCAAACATTTAAAGTTGTCTATAGTGTGAGTGACTACATCATTCCACAGGAAATGTTGGTCCTTGTTAGCAAATCACAGTACTGTGCGGCAAGGTTTCAAATGGCGCTGCGTATCTGAAGTTTGGTTGTGTACATGAGCCAGCCACTGCATAATACAACTGAGACACTATCCAGCTAGTAGATTATAACGCTGAATGCAACGTCCATTTAATTGGGTAGCTGGGCAGTAGCTACTGAAGTAACGTTTTAACACAATAGGTTTTGATGAAACAACAACTGCCTTGTGCTGCTCAGTCAGTGCAGTATCCAGACAGTTTAACTGAGCTGTACGCTTAGTTGGCCTAAAACATAACAACGTAGTGATTGGTGCTTGGGTGAAAAAGCCCAGTGTGGAGTATATGTTGCAGGGGATGATTGGTTGATAGAACATTAAGTGGAAATTGAAAGATAAAAGCCAATTGGAGGAAGGTCTATTGGACCAATTGTCGATTTTGAGTTTGAGCTTGAGCTTAGTGTGTGCAATAATCTTTAAACATCAAACTGAATCTTTCTAGATTTAAAACAATCTAGCAAACTGAATTACCTCTTCAGGCTTCTCTGAGGCTTTCCGTCTGCAGGAAAATAACATTTCAGGCATTTCAAAATATAAAGACATCAATTTAGCAAATCGGCAGTGTTATTTTACATCTAGGATCTAAAGATCGAACACTCCAGAATGTTCCTTATAAAAAATATAATCTACAAAACGCAAGGCCTCCCCTCCTGGACACCCGTGGCCAAAATCAGATTCTTGTCACATGTAAATCAATAAAATTTGTGTTATCGTGGTTGTTCTCTCACCTGCGTGCAAGGAGGGCGTTCATTTCCTGCATAAGCCCCTCCCCTCCACCACTACTTCCTCCACTTGAGCGATTGGCATCGCTCTTCATTGCACCTGTTCCTGGAGGACTGTTTTCATCCTGAGGATACATCACATTGACCGCCACATGACTTCCATTTCATATCCAACAAAAGACAATCCTAACCCTAATTTCAGGTATTAACCCTAACCCTAACCCTAATTTCAGGTATTAACCCTAACCCTAATTTCATGTACAACTTCAGGTACAAACTTTAACTTCAGGTACTAACCCTAATTTCAGGTACTAACTGTAATTTCAGGTACTAACCCTAATTTCAGGTACTAACCCTAACTTCAGGTACTAACCCTAATTTCAGGTACTAACTTGAACTTCAGGTACTAACCCTAATTTCAGGTACTAACCCTTGCCACTTTGCGGAGTTTGGCCCCAGCCAAGGCGGCAGCAAGTCCTGAGAGTGGCTGCGCCAACTCGTTCCCCACCCCCACGACCGGTGGCCCCCCGGGGCCTCCACCAACCGGCAGTGGAGGGGGCATCGGAGGTGGCACCGTGGTTGGGGGCGGGGGGCCCGGCGGGGGAGGCGGCGCCACGGGCCCGGTGGGCGGGGCCACAGCCAGCACGGTGGGAAGAGACACTGGACCTGGGAGGAAAGTCGAGGCAGCCTCGGTTCAGGTCATGTGACATCAGTTTACCAGTTAGATCTACCGGCTGGATGGTTTAGTCCTCGAGGCAAAGGACAGTACCGGCTAGTGGGATTGTCAACAGGGGCCGTTAATGTTTTCACAACAGGTATTTACCCCAGACAATTGGTTTGTTGTCATTTACTGAATGTTGTTTTGAGTTGTGTGTGTGTGTGTGTGTGTGTACTGAATCCCCCAACACCCACACACTCACACACCTCGTGGCGGGTCGAGGTGTCCTGCTCGGGAGAACCCTGGGGGTACTTACTGCTGGCGGTGGTGCCACCCTCTGACGGGGCTGTGGTGAATGAGGGGGGGGAGAATTGGGGCGCTGGCGGTGGGGGCTGCCCGGCCTGGTACACCTGCTGCTCGGGGTGGAAGGAGGAGGGGTACTGGGACTGGTGGGCGGACACAGGGGTGGGGCCCTGGGCGGAGCTGGCCTGATAGAGGTTACAGTAGTCCTCCGCTTGGCCATTGGAACTGGGGAGGTGGGCCGGGATATGGGGTTGGCCGGGCTGGTCCAGGGGGTGGGGCTTAACCCGGCTGTGGAGAGGCGGCAGAGGGAGGGCCGCGGGGGGGACCGGCTGGGGCATCGGGGCCACGGGCACCGCCACCCCGGCGGGGTTGAACCCGTGGCCGTGGGAGGCAGACCAGGTGCCGTGCTTGGGAGGCAGCGCGGGCTCCTGCTGGGCGCGACCCTGGTGGGAGGCCCGCGTGGCGGGGGGGGACAGGGGGATCTGGCGCACCTGCCGGGCCGGGGCCACGGGCGCCCCCGGCAACACAGGGGAGAAGGCCGAAGCCAGGGAGGTGGAGAGCTGGGTGGCGTGATCGCCTGCCCGTCCGCCGCCCGCAGCCACAGCCTCCCTCTCCTGGTAGGAAGAGGAGGAGGAGGAGGACGGGGAGGAGTTGGAGGCCAGCCGGACGTAGGAGTGCGGCAGGGTGGAGGCCCGGAAGTGTCTGTACTCAGTGGGCGTGTCGTGGGGGTGAGACGGAGGGGATGACACGTGATGATGGAGGGTGGAGACGACTACAGACACGCGGACAGACGGACACGCGCAGACACACAGAGGAGGGCCGGTGGGAAAAACAAACACAACAGGCAAAAAAAAGGAAAAGAAAAAGAGAGAACAATGAGGAACCAAGCAGAAGTGATGAAATTAAACGAACCGAGAACCAAATCACAGGTAAGAGAAAAGGAGCCGAATGCGTCGCGACCAAGCGGCGTGTGGCGTCGTGTCCCGTGGGAGAGCGGCTCGCCAGGCGCCGGGACACGTCCATGTTTGCGCGTGGACAAGCATGATTGAGCGAGGCCGAGAGGAGGGGGAGTGATTCCGAACAAACCCAGCTGCGTCCCAGGCACCGCTCTAACGCGCGGTCCCGTTCTTTTTGCCACAACGCAGCGAAGCGTTTCGCTACGGAAACGAGCACTGAGCGTGATGAGCTTCGGCGCGGGTCCTGTGTGCACGCTGCACCCGGGTTCTGTTTGGGTTGCCATGGTCACCATGCTATCCTCTTGGAGAGAATAGGATGCCGAGACGTAATGGCCCAGAGGCTGTGTTGACAGTGCATTGTGACGCGTGTGTGGACTTGTCTTGTTTGACCAGGTCTGTGTGTTAGCAAGCCGTACCCGAGCCCGACGTCCTCCGTTCCCTCTCTTTGTGGGACACTCCCTGCATCTGATGCTGTTCCATCATTTGCCTGCGAATACACAGAGGACACGTACGTGTGTTAGCGCCTTCCTGTAGCCTGCCTGTTTAGTGTCTTCCTGTAGCCTGCCTGTTTAGTGTCTTCCTGTAGCCTGCCTGTTTAGTGTCTTCCTGTAGCCTGCTCGTTTAGCATAGCTGAAGTGAAGAACACATTTTACCTCTTAAATTCTACCACTTGAAACAAGTAATCAGACTTCTGAAATATCACCTCAGAGCAGTATAACACAAAGCAGGGTAAATTTGTATGCCAGATAGGTTTTTTTTGTTTCAAATGTTATTCTCACAATGGACATGGGTTGATATCATTGTTTATTCCTCTTTCTACCACTAGACGGGGCTGAGGATAGATTACAAGCCTATGAATACGTGTATGGCCAGATGTGCATTGTACGATCAATGCTATATATAGCCTCCTAAAAAATGGAATAATGACACACTTTAGATGAGTTCACACATATTTGTTTTTTTGGACCAATAAGATCTGTTCTAAAAAGATCTGATGTGTTTGGCTAAAATAAATTAAAAAACGTCACTGGTGGTGATGCATTCAGATGCTTCCCCACAAACCAGACGCTACATTACCATCTGTGTTTTCCCACCGCTTTATGTCACAACCACCAGGTGTTTATACCTCCTCTGTGGCTCTGGGTCCTCTGACGAGGGCCCGTTTTGGCGTTGGACAGCAGGGCCTAAGGGAGAGGAAAGAAGAACTTACTAAACGTTGAGAACGAAGAGAAGGACAGGTGTTTAAGAGCGGCTGGTTGGATTCAAACCTACGGATGCAGCCAGATGCATGCTGGTCTGGATATGGTTTCTGTTTTAATTCACAGACCCAAACCACACTGAATCAGGTTATAAACTGTTTGACAGGGGTACTGTTTATTGGGAAAGAGAAGTCTGCATACCAAAGTGTAACCTTAATTAACACAGTATATATGCAGGAAGCAACTGTCACAATGAAATGTTACAGGTTCCTCGCTCACTAGAAGTCCTACCCATGGCTAAATAGGATTCTGGTGAGGTAACCCACCTCCCTTCCCAGGACGCTAAATGTCCATTGTCAAATATCCCTTTCAAGACAGATGGGCTACATACTTGCACCATAGAATACACGGATGGGCCACAAACAAACAAACTTTCATCTTCAATGAACACAGAGCTAAGCCCTAAACCCAGGTCAGCCCAAGGTCTACATCACAGACTGACAGGTTGAGCCCTGTAGATCCCATACCTCAACCGTACAAACAGAGGCGAGTTAATCACTTACTCACATTGAGTTCTCCACACAGCCTTGTTTCCACAACACTCACACTAGCACAGGGGACAGGTCGACCGTACACAGGGAGACGTGTCCGTGTGGATAATCAAGGATTTGGGATGACCACACTCTTGCTCACTTACATTACACCTAACCGCTGTGTTGATGCTGAAAAAAACATTAGAGCCACACGACCAAACGACAGCCAAAATAACAGATTCAGATGCATGCTGGGCCTTTGACCGACAGCCAGGTGATTCTATAAATTGCGAGCTGGGTCAAATGGCGTGTCACCCGCCCAACACTGTAGTAGCGCCGCACGCCTTGGCTGTTGACATTAGGTTGTTAGCTTTAGCATGGTGTATTGGAGCTCATCATAGCATGACAAATAGTGATGTCTTGGACATTTCCATTAGGTTGTTAGCTTTAGCATGGTGTATTGGAGCTCATCATAGCATGACAAATAGTGATGTCTTGGACATTTCCATTAGGTTGTTAGCTTTAGCATGGTGTATTGGAGCTCATCATAGCTTGACAAATAGTGATGTCTTGGACATTTCCATTAGGTTGGTAGCTTTAGCATGGTGTATTGGAGCTCATCATAGCCTGACAAATAGTGATGTCTTGGACATTTCCATTAGGTTGTTAGCTTTAGCATGGTGTATTGGAGCTCATCATAGCCTGACAAATAGTGATGTCTTGGACATTTCCATTAGGTTGTTAGCTTTAGCATGGTGTATTGGAGCTCATCATAGCTTGACAAATAGTGATGTATTGGACATTTCCATTAGGTTGTTAGCTTTAGCATGGTGTATTGGAGCCCATCATAGAATGACAAATAGTGCTGTCTTGGACATTTCCATTAGGTTGTTAGCCTTAGCATGGTGTATTGGAGCTCATCATGTCTTTGCAATGATCAGGGGTAATATGTACCTCGTTCCTTTGTTTTGTTTCTGTCTTATTGCCAGTATCCACTGCCTTCCCCGGGACCATATATTGGGAGAGTTCGGACAATGTGGTCTCTGCATTGTACGCCGTTGTTTGTCATTCTTTGGCAGAAGTCCCGGCTCCCCAGTGTTGGTGTATGAGGAATATAATAAAAAACCTTGCTGGAAGTGTGTGAGTGAGTGTGATGCATTTCCATAACACTGCACCAATCCATAAGAGAACCAGGTCGATTCCCCACGCGGAACGTTTTAACAGAGACCTGGGGACCGGTACTTAAGGTTCCATCTACAAACCATGTGGACGGGCAAAGCTTTGGTTTATTAGCCTCTTGTGTTGTAGTAGTTTGTTTATATTTATTACCAGAGAAATCTTAGTCACAGCAGCGATGTTGAAAATGTCCACTGAGGGGTACCGGCCATGTAAACTGATGTTACTGAGGTACTGCACAGGGGAGACACCGAGCCAGAATCTGCTGTTTGAAACACAAAATTATCAACAACTAACCACTGCAAGGACGTTTGCCAAGTTTGTGCTTATTGCAGTTTGGTAATGAAGTACAGGAATGCACAAGAATTCTTTAAAACTTTGCAGGATTCAATCCAAAAACCTAATAAGTCTTTCGTGTTTCATCTCTGTGTCATCATCTACAGATGTGCATATAGATTTGTCCCATTCCATTATCTAACAAACCCAACTGTAGCCCATATACATTATTTATTCTCCCTGACAATAAATTCATGCAAATCATTCCCACTGCCAATGAGAAGCGGTTTAGTTCAGATATGAATATATGTCTTTGTGTGTGTGCCTGTGTGTGTGTTTATGCGTTTGAAGTGTCTGTTTGTGCATTTGTTTTCTGTTCTCTAAGCCTGGAGCTCTCTGATACTGTAGGAGTTGCGTTAGGATGTCTTGTTTTCAAACTTCCTGACAGTCCTTTGAACTGCCCGTGTTAGCAGCTAATAATTTAGCAGCTTGGTTTTCTTTACAGGGTTTAGTTTGGAAAACAAGAATGTGTGGTGCCTACCATTGCAGGGTACTATACCTTGTGGTTAAAGGAAACCACTGCAAGGCTAATATTCGATTTGAGTCTGTCTTTTCATTGGCATGCTTTACCAGCCAGGTCCCAATTAAACCACAGAGCTAAATGTAAGACGGGGTCTCTAGTGGCGGGTATGGTTGTGTCCGAGGACAAAATCGACCACTGAATTGCAACAACGTGAACACGTTGGTCTCACAGCAACAGTGTACGTCAACGCTGTTGGATTAGAAACGAGACAGCCAACACCAATGACAGCACCAAGGGGTTGTTATGACCAAGCAAAATGGGCTTATCTAGCGCATCACGATGGTTAGAGGGGCATATGGGGTCCTGGCTGTTGCCATGGTGAGGTAAAGTGGGAGGCTTTAAGGAACAAAACTATTATTACTTCCTGAAAAAGTCCCAGCACCCATTCACCAGACACTGATCGCAGGTGTTTGCCGATGTTGTTCATTAGGTTATGTAGAGAAATGCACATTTTAAAATGAAAATGTAAAGATGCTAATCTGTGAGAGACAACACAACAGCTATAAAACTAGCATAAGGTGTTTTAAAGCTAATGTAAAAACTGTGCATACATACAAATGTAATTATTGTTATTGTAAATGACAAGAAATTCAGGCATATTGTTGTCATAGAAATCCACAATTCTTTTGGTCTCCCCAATTCACGGTTCGCATAATAAGTATAGAATAAATTGTGATTAAAACAAAACAGAACTCAGAACATCAGGAGCCACAGCCAATCACCACCAGCGTGGCGTTTCCGTGGCGTTTCCGTGGTGTTAGCCGGCGCTCTACAGGACTGCACACAACTCAAGGTGATCATGAACAACATTTCACACATTCACAAACGGATTCACAGAACATCACCTCCCTATTTCAGCCCCAACTGGGAGCCCAGAAAGCAGTCCACCTCCATCAAAAGCTAGCATTGACCCCGCCCCTCTCGCGTTTACCTACTCGGCATTAACCATCGGCACAGACCACACCGCCGTATTTACTTACTAAGGGTGATTTTCGCAGAAGTGCACCTTCTAATGGTGACTGGTGACATCTCTGGCTTAATGATCATTGTGAGATCCTCTCCGCAGCTCCGACAGTGTCCTGAGCAGGCTACTTCAGCATGCAGTCTATTTACTAACTCTGGCTTCCAGTCAGGCAGCTGTCGGGACAACGGGAATAGCATTAGCCGCCGGTCTGGCGATCCAACAACCCAGTAGCAGGTAAACAGCAGGGGAACTCCCGCGACTGCTCTCCCTGGACAGAAGAAGCACCTAGAGTTTGCGCGTGGAACCCACATAGTTCCGCTAGCCTACAACGCAACCCCCCCCCCACCCCCCAGTCCCCACCCCCCCAAAAAAAGAGTGCCATGTGAGATTCGGAGGTCCAAGACTGTTGGGCTCCGAGGATATTTTAGACGAGACATGTACCAATGAAACGACCAAGGAAAGGAAGGGCCATCGCCAGGCCCCCCTCCCAAACACTTATAAACAGCAGCAGTGAGTAACAGGAGAACCCCGCGTCCTACTTGTCAAGAGTCAGGCTCATACCTCACCCCACTTGTCAAGAGTCAGGCTCATATCTCACCCCATTTGTCATCGTAAATTACCTGGCCACGAGTATCGCCTCAGTCTGCATCCTTAGATCGATGCGGGCCAGTGTCTTTCCTGATTTGAATCACGGAACTGGGTTTGATAGAAATCAACTGGCTTTGGAGTCACTGCCTACAGTGGTTCAGATGTAACTGGCACTCATACGTGATGCTTTGTGATCAATCACTTGGACGCCAGCTTGACCTGGGTTGTGTTAAATAGGGAAAAATATTTTTAAACCAACGGTATGGGAGGTGTTCATTATACCTTTATATTAATATTAGATTATATAACTTGTTTACTGACAGACCTTTTAGCTTACATTCCACTTCCTGTTTTCCTGTCCTTTGCTTAGACAAAGTAAGCTGAAAAAAACCCCGGCAACCAGGCCATGATGTCCAGCAGAGGGAAGCAGAACGGAGCATCTGCCAAGAGATCAACCCAGCAACCAGAATGACTGGCACCTGAAGCCAACCATTGGCCGGGCTGAGTATCAACTGAACAGGCTAAAGGCCCCCCTGAAAATAGATTGTTCTCATTACAACCTACACATGTTCAACGAAACACCAAGTTCATCTGACAATTATTAAAGACTTTGGAGCTAGACTGCCAGCAAATGACTGCATAATTAATTTGCACTTGGTTAAATGGTAATTAGTAGCTGGCGTGCCAAGATTAATTAACGATAAACATACATACGTTTTAGCTCCCGCCGAACTGAGCCTGACTGGGACATACGTGTAAATATACAGACAGTCTGACGGGCAGAATGACAAAGACGATTGGACAGGAACAAAATTAGACAGAGACAAGCATAAACTGACCGACAGACAGATGGACAGAGACATAAACGGACTGACAAACGGAATCAACAGAGACAATAATAGACAAGGACAGACATGATGACTGACCGACAGATGGACAAAGAGAGTGAGACAATTTTAGACAGAAAAAGACATAACAGACCAACAGACAGCCAGACAGAGACACAGACGGACAGACTGGGAAAAGCTCCCACCTCCATCTTGCGAACTGAGCACGTTCAGGGCAAACATCATGGCGTTGGAGAAGGTGGTGGCCTCCTCCTTGCTGGCGAAGTTGAGGCCATATACCTGCCTGGCATCGCGCCACTGGTGGAAGGTGGGCGTGGCTTGGTTGTACTTCAGCCCCTTCACTATGGAGTAGTTGATCACTACCTGAGGGGAAAAAAGAGCCAATCAGATTGCTGTCAGATAGAAGAAAAAAAACAATCAGATTGCCGTCAGAGAGGAAAAGCGCTAATCCAGTTATAATTAAGTCCTATGATCACCTTAGACTGACACATCTACCAATTTTAAGTCAAAACATGATTTTCATTTTCTTTAACAGAGCTCAATTTAAAAGGTCAATGTGTTCGTGTGTGTGTGTGTTTGTACTTGCTGGTCCTGTAGTTTGACCCCGACCAATCGGAAGGTGTTGTGTGTGTGTGTACCTGCTGGTCCTATAGTTTGACCCTGACCACTCGGAAGGTGTTGTGTGTGTGTGTGTACCTGCTGGTCCTGTAGTTTAACTCCGACCAATCAGAAGGTGTTGTGTGTGTGTGTGTGTACCTGCTGGTCCTGTAGTTTGACCCCGACCACTCGGAAGGTGTTGTTGGCGGTGTTGTGGTAGATGTTAATTCGGCTGAAACCCTGCTGGCCTGGCTTGATTGGCACCCATTTCTTACTGGCGTCATCGTACACCATGACAGAGGCACGGGCTTGGCAGATGCTCTGTTCACTGTGGACACAGAGGACAAGGGGTTAGAGGTCAATGAGGTCAAATATGATGAAGAATCCATTTTAGGAGATAGAGGACAAGGTGCTTGAGGCTAGAGGTCAATGAAGTAAAGAATATGATGAAGAAGGTATGCATTTTAAAATGCTGGGCCCAAAGCCTTACATCCTCCTTAAACATTGGAAACGGGCCAGCTATAAAACGTATTTTGTCATTTTCGAAATGTTAAAACAAATATTTCCATATGTGCCCCTCGAATAAAAGCTAAGAGGGAGGTGTGAGGAAAAATAAAAGGGGAGGTGAGTATTCTGGAGACCACGCGAAACCAGTCTCCTTCACTCCAGACGCACATGCTGCAGTTCTGAGTGGTAACAAACATGTTCTCCACAGAGGAACCAGGAAACATCTCTCATGAAAAATATGACAACTTGTGTGCCTCAGGAGAGGCAGGAATGTCCATTCAGAACCCTAGAAACACTCCAACCCAAACTGAGCCCAGCGTTCAGCCGGGGCACTGCAGCATCGTAGTTGTGTATCTCAGAATGTTTGGAGGAATGGTCCGAAGGGTTAGGGTCACCCTGAGGAGGGTTAGGGTTAGGGTCACCCTGAGGAGGGTTAGGGTTAGGGTCAGGGTTAGGAGGGTGTGTGTCGCCAGGCTAAGATAATAACACGCCAGAGAAAATGGAAGAGTCTAATTAATCAAATCAAAACCAGATGACTGGGTTATTTGCATTAGCAAATAATGGTGTGTGTTTTTAAGAAAAAATCTACCTCGCAAAGCATTTTTAAACTGTCTATTTGTTAAACTGAAAGGTCAGTATAGCAACAGGGTGTTTATTAGCCGAGGGAGTCTAGAAGTGTAAATGTGGGTCTGAATCTGACTCCCAACCCCCCACTACCACTGTAACGTGGAGGTATTGTGAGACCATGTGCTGCCACGAAACATTGAGACAATAACGAACGCAGAGACAAGACACATGAGGGATTATATACACCGTTTAACAAGGAACAGGTGCAGGGAATCAGGGAGGGATGCGTTCACAGGACATGGGGAACAAGACAAACACGAACGATGGTGCCTAGAAGGCCGGCGACGTCGAACGCCGGGGGGCTACGCGGACAGGGG
>JACXGK010003741.1:0-42877 GCA_016801125.1 Novumbra hubbsi
GGCAGGGTTAAGAGGTGACCTACCGGAGGGGCAGGGTTAAGAGGTGACCTACCGGAGAGGCAGGGTTAAGAGGTGACCTACCGGAGGGGCAGGGTTAAGAGGTGACCTACCGGAGGGGCAGGGTTTGGTATGTGAGGGACTGGCTGACTCTGGCGACATCCACATCAGGTGCAGAGATATTGTCAACCTTCCTTTCAAAGAGGTTCACAAAATTATGCACAAAGAGGGAATATTGAGGTGGAGGATGGAGAAAGGTGGGAGTATCCTAAGGTTAAAGATAGACGTTTGAATTTTGGATAAAAAATAAACAATAATAATAGTACAATAAAAAGGCATCAGAAATGAAGTCTTCCTCAATTTGTGCTCAGCTTCCTGCAACCCTGTTCTGTGAGATATGAATATTCTGAATAATGTAAATACTTTTATTAATTTGAGGAACATAGAAAATTGTGTGGTTTTCAAGATAATTGTCTGCAGTTACAGTAACAACACTCATGAAGTTGTTTATATAGGAGATTCAAAACTACTGCTACAAATAATAAACATTCCCCCAAATGTTATTTTGTTACAAGATATTTGTTATGATCAATTCTGAAATTCAAATAAATTATACTATATTCATTAACTCAATCATGAGTTGAAATAATGAAAATATGAAAATAATCGTATTTATATCGATTATGATTCCGGTGTGAATCAGCAACATTTACCCTTTAACAATATATTTATACTTCAATGTGCCGTTATAGCTCAAAATAAGAGTAGAATAAATGAATGACTGAAGTAACCCTAAGTTACTACCTAAAACACATGCAGGAAAATAGTCTTTTGGCACCACCTGCAGGGAATTCTGCAACAATATTCTTTTTTTATATGAACTGCACAAAAGAATTGAGGGAACATGTAACCATTACATCACCAAGTCACATAAACTTCAGGGATATCGGTCCAGTTAGGAAGCATTAGCGATTGTGAATCAATGTCACCTGTTTTGGTGCAAATTAAAGTGACAACAGTTGCACTGGAGAGGCAACAGAAAGACAATCCCCGAATAGGAATGGTTTTGCAGGTTTTGGCCACAGATATGCACAGACCTCCACACGCTAACTCTGGCTGTGCCGGGTGAAGCATCAACCAAGGGGTCACTATCGCCAAGTATCGCCAGTTGCCAAGTAACTCCAGTTGCTCGAGGGGCGCCACAGAGTGACTACGGCAAGCCTATGACTCCGCAAACAAATGGCATAGGAGAGGGCATTCCAGTAGAGATGAGAGCCCATCTGGCAAGACAGCAATAGTGAACAGTATCAAGCCTTTCCAATCACCTTCACACCCCTGGGCCAGACTACAATCATAGACCATGCTGAAGAGATTATTTTGTAAAATAAAAACTGTTTAAGACTGACAGTGGTGACTAATCATAACCTGTCACATTTGAATGGGCAGTATGTCAAACCAATCAAAAAATAGGACCAAGTGAAAATACCGGACAAAACATATTTAAAATATTTGTTTTCTAAATACATAGGAACACGTGAAATACAGATCTATCACGGGAAGAACGAGCCGTCTGGTCACCCTACTAATAACCTCTTATGCCCACAACGATGGAGCAGTATACCAGCCACATGCGAAAGACAAATCAACAGGAGATCGATCAATTTGTGTTGCATGCTACGGTCCGTGGCGACAATGTAAACGACCTTTATAGCCACTATGAGTAAAATAAGTTTTTTTCCCCAAATGTCAATACGCTATTTACTGAATATTTGCGTAACGGCCTTTGAATAGGACACAACCGTGGACCTTTATGTTTTAGTTCCAAGATATTACGAAGTTAGCGCGTGGCGTCTACAGGCTGGTGGTGCTAGCTTGTCTGTTCAGAATTTAAGCAAAACGGGGAAGGTTGCTATGGGAAACAAAGACATAGAGTACTAATACACAACACTCAAGACAGGAAAAAGGAGGAAATGACACCTGTTGGTCAGGCAGACTTAGTAACATGTTTGCAGCATGTAGGCCTAAATAGCAGTAA
Organism: Novumbra hubbsi; assembly: GCA_016801125.1. Lineage (NCBI taxonomy): Eukaryota > Metazoa > Chordata > Actinopteri > Esociformes > Umbridae > Novumbra > Novumbra hubbsi. The sequence continues at coordinate 2,033 of JACXGK010003741.1, forward strand.
GTACCCCTAAATAGCCGGGTTCTCCTTTTCAACGTAAGAACAGACGGTCCTTATTTTTTCATGTCTCTAAAATATTATACATTTTGTATATCACATATAGCCAGCCTACGTAGCTAACCTTAATTTTGATAGGTAGCTAGCGAGCCATGATCACATTACCAACTAGACTGCCTGGCCAGTACCCCTAGCTAAACCTCTCTGGCTTTGACAGTACAGCTTTACTGCTAGCTAGTGTACAGGTATCTGCTACTATATTTTAAGTTAACCACCCCAAACACAATCCCTACTAATTAACGTAACTCTATTATTAAACATATATCTAATGGAAACGTACAGTTACCTTGATTCTAATGTTAATACAATCCTAACGGCATCCTGTTTTGGTATAAATGAAATTGACATGTGCATTGACTGACAGGGCGGTAGAAACTTAAAATGCAATTGCATGGCAATGTAATTTGCATTAAGTTAGGAAAACAGCGTTCAATGGCAAAGGGTGGCTCTGTTTCTCACTTCACATATTTGAATTGTGTTTTAACCACAAAGCAAAGTGGAAAATAAAATGTGGGATTGCAATAACATTTAAATTAAGTTAACTCTACTGTTACTATTAGAAAGGTTCCATACTATCTAAGATTAGTACATTTCTTCAAAGTTAGCCAGATAGATCTTGATGATTAGATATTGATTATTCTTGCGATTAAGCTATGCTAGCTAACGGTCTTAACTTTAGCCTACACATTGGATCTCTTTGTAAAAAAAAGTAGCCGATTGTAATTGCAAACACTTTACTATTGTAATATTTTTTGAAGTAAACCAAGATAGCCCACAGTTGGAAACTAGTGAAGCCGAGTAAAGCCAACTAGTAGGCAGAAGTAAGGAAAGTGTGTGGGTAGGAGCTAGAAATATCAAATTAGGCAACATTTGCTCGTTCTAGGCTCTTATAAATCCCTATTCTGAAGTCTGCATCTGGAATAACTGTGCCCTGTAATAATATTATATTTATAACCATGCAATATACACCAACGTCAACATTTTGCAGAATACGCTTAAACTAGCATGCTTTGCTCAGCCAACTGAATTTCATACGTTTTACCTTCATAAATTCCTTTAAATCGAAATTCTGTCCAATTTTAATTTAGCGCTAAGGTATGTGAACGACTCTAAAACATGACGAATTACAGTTTATTTAAACCTTTAGATATTTTCACCATTATTATGTTAAATTAAATGTTTAAAGTGTATTGTAAACACTCATTTATGACTTCGGTGTGTCTTCTAATCCTAGAAGGTCGAACTCACCAACGGCCTAGACATGACAAACTGTGCATGTGGATGCGGTATTTGATGTTGCTTCTTTGTGTGATACTTGTTGTAAGTATTTCAATTTGTTGCTTACTGTTGCCTATAGCATAGGGGTATTCAAGCAGAGGTCCAGTAGCCCTAGGTGGAACTATTGCAAAGGGTCCTTAAGAAGATCTATCAAAAGTATTGATTTAAATTATATATATACACATATACATAAATAAGAAAAATATAAATAAGTTCAATGAATACATTAGAGAGGTCCTCTTAAGGACCTCCTGCAATAGCTCCAATATATTTGGCCTGTCATGAATGCATTCCAAATGTCTAAGACACATAAGAACACAATATTAGTGCACCTATCCTCAGAAGTCCCTCATCTTGTAATGCATTGAAATAAACAAATCAGCTAATGTAACATACACTGAAGTTATCCAAAAACCTGGGACCTCCAGATAAGTGGCTTCATGCTGCTTGGTCTTGGTGCATGGATCAGATATGGAGCAGCTACGTTTGTTGGTATTCTTGGCCCCTACTCTGCTCAACTCATCTACATCAGTTACATCTCCATGGGCATGGGCTCAGCGCTGTCTTTCACTGGTCTCATTGGCTGCTGTGGGGCTTGGACAGAGAACAGGGCTTTCGTTTTGCTGGTGAGAGACCACATTTTCAAAACACCATTCAATTGTCTTACAGGCTTATACTACTGCAGAACTGTAAAAGTAGCACTTCTTTTCTTTTTTGAACAGTTTTTTTTCATTGTGACAATGCTTTTTGTTGCCGAAATCATTGGGACTATCTTTGTTTTGGCATACCGGGATCTGGTAAGTATTTCCTGTATATTAAGCTCTTAGAAGGATTTCATAAATTTTTTTTATATTGCGTGGCCAATTTAATGAGCTGTGATGAATACAGGTGAGCTTAGTGGTACGTGATGCCAGCCGAAATTCCCTAAAGGATGTATATATGGGCCCTGCGGCAACAGACCCCATCTCAACCGCGTGGAACACAGTCATGATCCAGGTGTGAAGGAAAAATGCAATTAGGTTTGGCTTTAAGGGATTCTTTGAAATACTTATTTTTAAATATATATCACTTTGGTGATCTGTTTTTTTAATTATAATTCCAGATGGTTTGGAGTAATATATCCCTTTAACTATGGTTCCTTCAACCACAGGAGAATGCCAGTAGTTATTAAAACTAATACACTGGTTTCCTCTCTTAGTTCAAATGCTGTGGCTTTGAGAACTCAACTGTAGATTTCAAGGGTTCTGTATTCAGTGAAACCACGGGTTTAACCTACCCTAAGACATGCTGCGTGAACAAGACTCTGGTAGACTGTGACGGTATCTCCATCACTCCAACCCTGATCCAATCACAGGTAAGTAACCTCAACAACTCGCTTCACTATGTTGCAACCGCCTGTGCTCTTGTGCCAGAAATCCTATCGCCAAATGTGGCCTGTGTATTTTTCCCAGAGTTGCTTTGTTAAGGTCATCACAGTGATCAGAGAGCAGAGCGTAATCCTGGGATCAGCTGCTGCCTGCATATGTATATTGGAGGTAGGCTATCAGCTACGCTGCTCTTCTTTAGGGACAAATGTACTTCCGGTGTCAGCCTTGTGAAGGTAGACCCTAACTAATTAGAGACCAATTGAATTACAAGGTGAAACCAAAAACCTTTCAAAAATCATCCCCCAAGGGAACCGGTTTGACACCTGTGCTGCAAAAGAAAATAAGAAAAAAAGGAAAGACGGAGTGAGAAAGTCGTACAGGGTGACATGTTTCTAACAAAGCACAACTAATCATTTTACTTCATTTGTATTCACTATTGAAGGTCTAATTTTGTAAACAACTTTCCTAAAATAAATAACAACTATTCCATGTGTAGCTTTCATTGGTTTTCCATGCTAAACTGCAACAGCCCATTTTTATTTAACTGGAAAGCTACAATATGCTTTTGAATAGAATCTACAACACCTTTTGAATAGAATCTGTTCAATTTACATTAGAATAATTTGTCTGACTTATCCAGAGAGGCAAAGGCCCCCAATGGGAAATGAAGCACCATGATCAACAGAGCTACTCTATTCCCCTGGTCAGACCAGACCGTTACTCAAAATAATTATTCTGTAAAGAAGTACTGCATTTCCACCGTGCACATCATTAGAACCTAAAAATACATTTTTATGAAGTATTGTTAGTTTGCTATGTATTTTAATTAGATAATGTTGCCTTTCTTCAAGTCATTGATTTCCTGCCATCTCTCTACTCTTTGCAGTTATCCTCCATTATGGTTTCTGTGGTTTTCTTCATGAAGCTGGGGCTCATGAGGCATTCTTGGTGAAGTCCATCCACACCTGGCATCCCCCCCCAGGCAACAAGGAAGGTTATTGTTTTTCCCCAGAAAATATCTGAGTTATTTTGGTTGTATTAAAATAAGTTAGCCATTTAAAGTCTACGTTCTTCGTTTTCCTTTATATGTTCTGCAATCTCAGTTGTATGTTAAACTTACAAATAGGACAACAATGCCCTCATTAGTAAAATGTAGTTACATAAATGATTAAGGTGGCTTGATACTGTTCAAGGTAATAACACTAATTACAGCAGGACACATACATTTGGAGTGTTCATCATGTGATAGCAGCTCATTACAGCGGTGACCACTGCGTCAAGCTTAAGGGACTTCTACAGGGACGTGCACGGGGGGAGGGCTAAGGTTGCCCAGGCAACTGCCCGTATGCCCTCCTTGATTCAAGTTGCCCCTCCGAGGGTTTGCCCTTTTTTCAGGTCAGAGCAATGGCCCCTCAAAATTCCTGTGCATGTCCCTGTCTGCAGCAATTTTAGATGAGCGTCATCAACCAAAGAAAGTATAGACTTCAGAATTGACTTATCAAATGGTTTCTGTAACGCCATTTGCACATCAGCATGTGTGTGTAATAGAAGATACCCAGCTTAAAACCACACAGAGCAAGCGACAACAAATTGATTCAAAGTGGCTAGGAAAAACACCCTAGTAGTGTTGGCGCCTGTGAAGAATTCACAGAGAGGAGCAGGACTTTGAGAGGTGGCCGGTCCTCCAATAGCTGCGTCAGGGGAAGTTATAAGAATACATTACCGTTTTGGGCCACATCAGTATTTGTGCATATTCAGGTGACCGGCTGGTCAATAAATGCTGGTGGGCTGTGACAACAGAAATCGTCAGCTAGAAGTTTGATTTGGACTTTGGATAGGAACAGCCAGGAATTACCAAGCCATAAGGTGTGGTACAATGACTCAGGTCTAAATACTTAACAAGACACACAAGAAATTAGACAGGGCATTCCTTCCTAAGGGTACCTCAGCATTGAATGTAGACTGACACTAGTCCCCTGACACAAACTATTCCAGCATTAAACTATGTACTAAAACACTGTGGCCATGGACAGTTGGCCAAGCATGACAAGCAGGAAATAGTTCCACCCACTTTGCTAAGCAACAGACCACCATAGGGACACGAACCAACCACAAACCACCCTGAGAGGACCTAGTGTTGCCCACATTGTAGGCTATTGACCACCCCCAAATAGCACTGGAGAGGATATCTCATTGGAGAGGGGAGCCCACCAGGCTAAGACAACAAGAACGATGTGTGAAAATCCAGTGCCATGATATTTATCTACACACAACCGAGCCAGACATCACTTATTTTTAGATCCTACTAAAAAGACGAGCTTTCAATAACCATTACAGGTTAAGACTGAGTCTGCATCTCTCACATTAATTGGCAGATCATTCCACAATTTTCAATCTACATGGCAAAGAAATGCTAAGTACAAAATGTATTTGCAGGCGTGCATCTGGTGACAGTACTGTATGAAGAGGCACTGCAAAACCAATTCAGAGATAAGTACATTCAAGTTTATTTGGTGTCTTACTCAGATAACTTGGGCAAAAAGCGTTGCAATAGTGACCACGGCGTGGGTTAAGATTGAGCTAAAGTTAAGGTGCTATTTAACTAAACAGTTACAATGAGGCGTTGTGTGTGTATAGAAAGGGCAAGTTACCCGTGAAGAGTGATAAATGTTGACAAGGGGACATTATACAAAGCGTAGGCATTGTGGTTCACTATATTTAACTTTTTGCATTTAGCGACAAGCCAAAGTTGAGGATGGTCATTTTCTACATCGCAATGTAAAAGTAGGTTGCCTTCCTGCAAAACAAGACATCAATTCCGGATTTTGTTTGGCAAACACATCAGTTAGATATATAATAAATTGGCGGTAGTTTCCTTAGGTCTACACGTCTCCAGACGCCAAATTGTTTGAGGAGAACCCAATGCTACTGTGACTGTTACAATCCGCGTACCTTTCACATACGAATAATACTGAATTATATCCTCTATCACTTTAATAGGTAATTACCCTACTTTTCGTACATATTAGTGGAGAGCAGGAAACATCGTTGTACAAGCTGTGTGACCATAGATAAGATTCGGGGAAAAACAACTTGCCTATTATTCTTGTCATTCCCGGTGCGCAATGTTTTCCCTCTCGCTAATCACATAATTCAGTCTACTCTAAACATTATTAACACATACAAAATGTCAAAAACGCTGCTTAATCTGTGTTGACCTCTCTCCAGTCGGTGAGGCGTAAACGTCACGCCAACGGATGGTGGATGTCGAGCCAACACATCATTGATAACTGGGTGTTGCCTCTCATCACTTTCAGCTCACAGTGGTTTTGTTTCTATTTTGCCATTGAAGCGGGGCATTTGGCTCACGAGTCCCGTTACGGAGATTTCAGATCATATTTAACCCAGTGAAATCGACTCCCACCAGGGCAACCTCAGGTAATCGAATCCCCTCAGCAGGCGTGGCAATAAATCAGTTCGATTAACATTTCTCGGTTTAGCTGGTGTGAGTGTCGTTTAATTCTGCAACAATACAATGGAAAACAACGCCATCCAAACGCGGCACCGGGCCGTGTTACGAACTTGCCCATTGCACCTGCGGATGTAGTAGGAGGAGTCAGTCGAATTCTCCCTTAACACACCCACACCCCAATCGAGCACTTGACTGTACTCAAGTTACTATCCCAACAAGATTCCACCGCTCGGTACAACTTATGTTCTAGAACCTACATTAATCAAATATATTTATTTAAAGAATTGGATACTATTGTTTTTCTTATAGTTATTCTAAGTAGCCGTAGGCTACCGTTCATCAGGTGTTTTGGGCAGGGTGCCCGAAAAAGATGTCCAATGGGAAAGATGCACCTGCAGTGGAGAAGTAAGTCACAACATCTAAAGATTTTGAAAACGTTTCCCTCTTAGTTTATTCGCTTACTTAGTTAATCAAATAATAATGCTATACTGTCAAATCGCCCTATTTTTAGGTCAAACCATGCGTATTACTATCGGATTGAACGGAGATTTGCGTGACTTTCTGTCATGATTTTATTTCGATTGAGTTCCAAAAAAGAACCCAATTTTGTTAAAGTTCTGCTTACGAGCGTCTTCTTTTAAGTCCTAAAGTTGAAGCAGTCGCCTGTCAGTCAACTGTGTAGGATGGACTTATTACGGAGTAGCCTCAGCCTAAACCTAATTCATATTTCATATTGTATATATCAGTAAATTGTTTTCGTATTTAAATGTTGGGTAGGATTAGGACTGCATTTTATATTGTTTTGATAGTGTATATTTTCTGTTAGTCTTTCTAATGCATGACTAATCAAATAAGGAAACCAAGCAACAAACAATGCATGAAAAACTCGAAAGATCTTATTTTCTTCTTCAGTATGATTGGTTTACCTTCATTCTTTGTTCCTTATTCTTGTCAAATGGGATTTCAGTGCTTCCCAATTGAATGTTTGCTTACAGACAAATGTTATTCCTGTTGTTTTAAATAAACCAGTTTTGAGTGGGAAATGCGCTGTCATTGACATACTCATGCATCTTCTCAAGAAGGCTGGTTAGAATATTGTGTTTGAAGTGATTAAAGCATGGGTCAATTTGAAAGGACTTACTTGGCCCAAAGGATATTCTTAAACGGGCATTGTATTACGGTGTATCAGAGAGTTGTGTTGTGTAAGAGACGTAAGCACTGTGCGTGGGGGGATCCTCCCCTATCTGCAGGCACACGATTCAGTTCCCACAATGCACATGTGCGTGTTGACACTGCCACAGGCAATTTGATAACATCCACAAGCCTTGAAACCCTTCAATAACACGTCCTTTAGAGACAAGACAAAAAGCTGACAATGAATGTCCATATAACTTTTTTTTGTATGTGTGTGTGTGTGCATGCACGCTTAGCTCCACAAAGCCGACCCTGCAGTTGTGCCTTGAGGAGTGTATGGAGGCCCTGGACCTCTTCCTGAACAACCACTTCAGTGAGAGCCTGGACAAGCTGCGTCCACGGTAACAGTACAGCACCACAGTGGGCTTTACACTTTCCTTAACCGACTCGTGTGCTTATGTACAGAAGACTTACGACATATTTGCATAGGTTTTAGCTTGTGAAGTCTTGCCGGCAAGCCTTTCATATGAAAAGCCCTTTTTCGATTTAAAGACCGAAATGGAATCGTGTTGTTTTGCCTCTCAGGGTTTTGGTAACACTAGTTTTAACTGCTTAAGATGTTGGCTCAAATGTAGGTTTTGCCTTTTGATTTTTGGAAATCTTTCAGTTCTTCTATTGACGTATCCCGGTCTGTTTAATTGAGTTGGCTTTGAAACCATTTCCTGACATCACACTCTTACTTCTCTGGGTTTTAAAACTCTGTGCTTTAGCATTTTGTCAATGATATTATGTGGCTTTGTGCAATATCTGCACTGTTGAGACGTGCTGTTGTACAGTGGTATTGTGGTGTAGTGAAGTGCACTGCACAGCAAAGTGTGGCACTTCCTGCTGCCACTTCTCCAGGATATGTAGCTAGTGTTTGCTGAAGCTGACGCCCAGGGCTCAACAGGCAGGACCCAGGCCATGGAAAATAAACAGTCCACACACACACACGGTTTAGTGGGTTCGAGGAAAAAGATAGTGCATGTTTTTTATTTTTTTCATTAGTCATTTGACTTTTGGTTACTCTGTGTATTTGCTCATTACCATATTTGAAGCAAACCAAATCCAAAGTAAATGATAGTTTTAACTGGAAGATACTGTTCTCTGATAGTTGTCAATGAGGTGTGGAGTGATCATCGTTAAAAATTTGCTATTTGTTCTTAGGTTGCATTGTTTCTCAAATGACTCACTTGAAGTATGTGTGTGTGTGTGTGTGTGTGTGAAGGGTGAAGGAGAGCATGTACCATGCCCTGATCTACGCCACTGTGCTGGAGATGCAGGCTATGATGACCTTCCAGCAGGATGACATTGTCAATGCAGGCAACACCATGAAGAGTGCCCAGGAGGTCTGCCAGAGGTGAGGAGCCCGCTGTTCATGGACACCCATAAAATACTGTGGGATTAAGGGAACACATAAACATCACAGTTTAACACCAAGTCAATTCAACTTCAGGGATATCAAGCTGTCCAGTTAGGAAACATTAGTGACCCAATGTCACCTGTTTTGGTGCAAATGAAAGTGACAACAGGTGTACTGGAGAGGCACCAGCAAGACAACCCCCGAGGTTGTGGCCACAGACAATTGCTCACTGCTTATTTTTCCTGACTGATTCTTCTCTAGTTTTGTGTATTTTTGCCTGTGTCCTTGTCACTACTGGTAGCATGAGGCGGCACCCGCTGTCCATTCAGGTTACACAGGCAGTCCAGCTTCTCCAGGATGGCATATATATATATCCAGGTTCGCCATTGGCACCCCGTTCTCTTCACAGATGAGAGCAGGTTCACACTGAGCATGTGACTGATGTGAAAGAGTCTGGAGATGCAGTGGTGAACATTTTGCTGCCAAAACATCCTCCACCATGACTGGTTTGGCGGTGGGTCAGTGATGGTCTGTAGAGGCATATCATTGGAGGGTCGCACAGACCTCCACATGCTAGCTAACGTTACCCTGAGTGCTGTTAGGTACCGGGATTAATTCTTCAGACCCATCGTCAGACCTTATACTGGTGCAGTGGGCCCTGGATTCCTCTTGGTGCTGGACGATGCTCTAACCCTTATGTGGCCAGAGTGTGTAGGCAGACGAAGGCATTGATGCCATTGACTGGCCCCCCATGTTCCCCAGACCTGAATCCAAGTTGAGAACCTCTGGGACGTTATGCATTGGTGCATCTGACACCACCAAGTAGCCCCGCAGACAGTCCAGGAACTCACTGATGCCCTGATCCAGGTCTGGTAGGAGATCCCTCAGGACACCATCCATCTCATCAGGAGCATGCCCAGACGTTGTCGGGGGTACATCCAGGCATGTGGGGGCCATACCTCTATTGAGTCACATTATGAGTTGCTTTGATGGAATTCATGCAAGTTGGAACAATTGTTTACTTAGATTTTCGGTGTACATTTGAATCCAGCTCAGTTTTCACTTCATTTTATGGTCACCAAATTACACCCTGTACAGTAAGGACGTTTATCTTTATTATATTTTGTTCATTCAGACCCGATGTGTGATTTTAAATGTGCTCTTAATTTTTTGAGCATTGTATAATCCATGTAAACATCCATCGCAGGTCAATAAAGGGTAATGCCGGAATATCTCTTCATGTTGACTTGCTATGTGCCACTTTGGCTCCTCGTTCTCCGTATCATAAGCCATTATCTGCAAGCAAATGTGAGCGTTTATATTTGCATGGCAAGAAGATCACTGTGACCGAGCCATCATTTGCCTGTGTTTGCATGCTATAGAAGGTTCATTGGTGTTCCAAACGTCTGGCATAGATAGATGTGTGAAACATGAACGCATCTTCATGTGAAAGGAACCATGAAGACTAACGTGTGGTGCCCGTCGGTGTCCTGGGAAAACTAAGAGATGAAGGCTTTCTTCTACGCGTTAAACCTGGTCAATCCCTGACATACTGTTACTTTCTGCTCTTAACGGTTTCTCTTTTTTTGTTCAGCACGTGTGAAAAAAGTGGCCAATACAATAATAGCCAATGTTTATATTAATAAACAAATATGCAAAGGAGGACCTTTCGGATGACCATGAAGACCTTTTAAATCCTGAACAGAAATAGGCAACGCAGGAGACTTAATTATATTAATTGCTGTGGAATTTCACTTTGCATTGGTCAATGATAAGGTTTTTCAGAGAATGCAAGGCTCATATTTGCTCTCATCTTTTCTTAGGTTTAGACAAAAATCCCCTAGTAATATCAGTAAATCACATGGAGCGCCGCTCACCGAAGGTGAGACAGAGTTTCTTTAGTTTGGCATCTCCGTGTTTTATCATGATCCCACAATTTAAGGAGTCACTGGCCTTGTGTCTGCAGAACAGGTCCAGGCTGTCCACGCTGAGGCCTGTTATGCTGAATGCTTGCTCCAGAGGGCCGCTCTCACATTCCTACAGGTAACCTACTTCAGTATCTTATGCAGAAGCAGCAGACACTTCCTGCTTTTCCTACTAATAGAAACGGATTCGAACAGATAGGAGTGCAACTGGTGGCCCAACAGGACTGAACAGTCCCTTCTATGTTTGGCCACCAGTTGCTCTACCATCCATTTTAATCTGTTCTATTAGTAACCTGAGAACTTGGCTCGCAAATCAATTAATAAAATCTTTTTTTGTAAAGCCCTTTTACATCAGCAGTGGTCACATGGTGCTTTTACAGCAACGATCAAGTTCATGCACAGTGGCTCGGACAAGCTGCCTTGTAGGTCAGAAACCTAGAGGAACCAGGCTCTGAGGGGTGGCCAGTCATCTTCTAGCTGTGAACAAATGCATGTGAGCTGTGTCCAGAACATCTAAACCCAGTCCAAGTCCACTGCCTGACCAGTGGCAGAGGAACCATCAGCAGCCTGACCGGCAACACAACCAGGAGGACTTTGGACAGGGAAAGCCACGAGTCATTTGGGCCTGGTGGTCCTGAGCCGTGGTCCAATGGCTCAAGTCCTCCTAAGTTAGAACAGAACAGAACTGGACCCAAGGAAAGTTAGAGAGAGCATTCCTTGGATTCACAAGGGGACTGACCCTATTCCCCCCCCTGCACAATTATATAGCAGCATTAAACCTGGGGGCTGAGACTTCCAGTGGTCCAGTCCTTCCTTACCATGCTAGGCCACACATCTGGGCAGTTGTCCAGGTGTGAACAAAACTAGGGTATGTAGCACCTGTCTGGTTGACTGAGATCAATACTTCCATCATAGACTAAACTCTTCCCATTTTAGCAACCACTGGGTCTATAAGTTCCGACCAATGACAGCTTTCTTTTAAGGGTGACACTCACTGGCTTATTTTGGATTAGCATATTACTGGAAACTCTTCCCTAAATTTGTTAATATGCTGCTGATTATGCCCTAATCAATCATTTCAGTTTGTAGCTTGTGTTGTCTAGTATAAGATGTACAACAAAGAGATTTGACAGCAGCAATTATAGTATTTGCATTCAGAGTGTTTGCGGTGACTCAGAAAAAATGGTTCCACCCAACCTGTGTTCTCCTCCACCAGCTAAGGGATGGCATCTAGCAACTTTTTGCTAACAAGTCACATCTTTTCCCAGTTGTAAGCAACATACTGTGTTTTTAAGTGTTCCTGCTTAATGGTGTTTTAAATTTAGTAAGAACCGCTTGGTGTTTATATGTCAAATGATCCAACAGCCTCTCAATAGTTTGCTCGTGCAGTACACATTTTGCTTTTATATTTTAGTCAATTTATTTTATATATTCTTTTCCAGGATGAAAACATGGTGAGTTTTTTAAAAGGAGGAATCAAAGTACGCAACAGTTACATGATTTACAAGTAAGTTTGCAGAGAATATTCTGACGTGGTGTTGAACTTTGTCAAAGAAATCAGTCATCCTAGTCATGGTGTTGAACTGTGAATGGGTTTTTCCTGAAGTGTCTGTAGTTAGCGGTCCCTTTAGGTTGTTTTTCATTCTGTAATCACATTCCTTTGACCTAAAATGTCATTATTAACTATGATGTTAATGACATAATTACCTTCTATAACACAGGGAGTTGCATGCCATCATACACTCTAACAGCTCTCTACAAGGACCCAACCTTGTTCACTTAGAGGGAGGCGTATCTTTTGGAATTGGAGCATTTAACTTGGTATGTCCCACAAGTGTTCCTGTGTTCCATTCAGTGTGAAAACGTGAGGTATCTCTGTGCTTTACCACATGCGTCAGGAGGGACCACGTGCCTTGTGAAATTGTTCTGTCCTGTCGTCCACAGACTCTTTCCATGTTCCCTCCTCGAATACTGAAGGTTTTAGAGTTCGCGGGCTTCTCTGGCGACAAGGTAAAGTGGCTCATTTACACACCCTGGCCTGGGCCTCATCAATCAGGTACTTCTAGAATCCCGTGTTCTAGACTTGGTTTGAAACTCCGGGGTGTGGCGTTTCCAGGAAGCACAGCACCTTGTCTCAGGGCCGTGTGTTGTTGTGTGCAGGAGTACGGTCTGTCCCAGCTGCACGAGGGAGCCACCACACACAACCTGCGCTCCATGCTGTGTGCTCTGCTGCTGCTCTGCTACTACACCTTCCTCACCTTCATCCTCGGTACTGCCCACGGCCGGGAAGTCACTGGGAGGCCGCCACCACTGGCTGTCGGTTAGGGGCATAGTCAGGGCACTTCGGTTGTTTCCCTATAGGATTCATATGGCAACGTACTCGGCTCTAAACGTTATTTCTGTCCATACAAATGAGAGAAAGAGGCTTGTCTGTCTTTGGGTGTTTCTGTGCTCCTGGTTGACTGACAGCCTCTCCCGCGGTTCTTTGTCCCTCTACAGGCACCGGTGAGGGAGACATGGCCGATGCCGAGAGGCTGCTGAAGCCTTTCCGGCTCCGCTACCCGCAGGTAAGTGACACTCCTTTTCCTCAGGTGTTTCGCCCAGCCCAAAGCAAACTCTACTCCTGTATGAAACACAATGTGTACCGATACCAGCAGACTTCTTGGCAAACATCGCGAAAGTAATAGGTTAACAATCAGGGCGTATTGGACATTGTTGAGGTAATGCATGTGATAGTACGTAGCTTAGTGGAGTCATCGGCGCCTTGTGCTTTAGCCACATGTTAGTAAGTATCGGAGCACGTTCATGAGTGATATCCGGGATATTTCTTCTTACATGTGGTGTTATCAGAGACAATGTTTTCTCTCTATTTCCTACCAGGGGGCCATATTTCTGTTCTTCGCAGGCAGAGCTGAGGAAATCAAAGGGAACATTGACGAGGTGAACCTAAAACATGAACGCCCTTCGTACTAGCAATGTCATGTCCTTCCTAGTCATATTCACCGCCTGGAATGGCCTCTGTCAGTGTGGTTCCTCGATGCGTCCGACTGTAATGGCGATCTGTTACCAGGCGGTGGTGCTGTTTGAGGACGGCTGCAAAGCTCAGCAACAGTGGAAGCAGTTTCACCACATGTGCTACTGGGAGCTGATGTGGTGCTTCACCTACAAGTGCGTGTGGAGGATGGCCTACTTCTACGCGGACCTACTGAGCAAAGAGAGCCGCTGGTCCAAGGCAAGACAGCCCGTGTGTGTGTTGACATTACTGAACTCTATTTCCTGTGTGGCCAGGCGCTGGCTAAATATGGCTCTTCTTTCCTGCAGGCCATGTATGTGTACATGAAGGCTGCTTATCTGAGCATGCTGGCTCCAGGAGAGGCCAGGCCGTTCGGGGAAGACGAGGTGGAGCTCTTCAGGTAAACACACGTAATCACAGAAGCAACGTGACGTTTTCCTGGAGTCCTTTCTTTGTCTATTGTGACCACCCCTTTTCCCTGGGCCCTCCGCTTGTTTTCCGGTTGTGCCCGCTTTCTTAGACAGGTGCCCCGTTTCAAGCAGAAGATAGCAGGGAAGTCTCCCCCTACAGAGAAGTTTGCCATTCGCAAGGCTAGACGTTACAAAGCAAGCTGCCCAGTGAGGCTTCCAGTACCTGTGCTGGTGAGACTCAACACTTGCGTAAAGAAACACAAAGTATGTAGCTGAAATGAAAAGGGTCATTTGTGGTTCTTACCTCACGCTCTCTGTTGCTGCAGGAGATGATGTACGTGTGGAACGGCTTCTCCATGATCAGCAAGCGGCCTGAACTGAATGAGGGAGTGCTGCAAACATTGGTGGAGGCAGAGCGCACTCTGCTGGAATCTGCTGGTACTGCGACCTCAACAGTTAGTCATTCACACTGTTAACTAGGACAAACCAGTTGGCCAAGAAGCACATTTAAACAGTCATATAATGTTACAGGGGTATTATATAACACACAAATTCTGTATAAGCCTGAAATTATGAGCATTTGTATGCCTGTTTTTATAACTTGTGTTCTTGTCGATTTTGGGCAGGTAATGAGTATTCAGTAGATGACTGCTGTGTGATTCACCTGCTGAAGGGACTGTGTCTGAAGAACAAAGGACATATTCAGGCTGCTGAGGAATGCTTCCACAAGGTGTACAGCAGGTGAGATGGGAAACGTTTTTCAGTATCTACCAAAGCTTGTAGAGAGACTTAGTTATTTGTTTGCTTACTTTTCATCACCTAATGTTGTGCATATATGTGTGTGTGTGTGTGTGTGTTAAATAACAAAATAGAAAGAAATAAAAAAAAATTACATCTTTACAGATGTATAGTTGTATCATGGTGCTTGCTGAGAGTATTGAACCGCAACGTGACGTATGCCTGAGCCAGACCAAAATATTGTCATGTGTCTTTTGTTTGATTGAATCACACCACAGATTTTTGTCACAGCAAGTTGAGAAATTTGGTCCTCATAGCAGCAAAGTAGTCTGACTAATGATGTGAGATGATTGTTGTATGTGTTACTAGAACTTCACCAAGAGTTTAGTAAACATACTTAATGCATAGAAAAGTCAAGTCAATAATTTAGCCGGCTAGTCATCCTAAATCAAAAACATGATCTCTTTTGTCATTACATTTTAAACAAAGCTGTACTGTACATACATTATTCACTGACATTTACATTTACAAAAGTAATCACAATT
Source organism: Novumbra hubbsi (assembly GCA_016801125.1). Classification (NCBI taxonomy): domain Eukaryota; kingdom Metazoa; phylum Chordata; class Actinopteri; order Esociformes; family Umbridae; genus Novumbra; species Novumbra hubbsi. The sequence goes on from JACXGK010003741.1 coordinate 17,371, forward strand.
ACCCTGAATTAATTTCTCTAAGCAGACCAATATGTTTGGTTTTGTACCAATAATATGGTCCAGGCTTTGCTGTTGAAGGACTTTGAATGCTGTTGTCATGTTTAAACTGAAATTGACAGGTCTCCTGTATATACATTCAGTTGCCAGCAAAAGTGATCAGTCAGGTCAGAGAGAGGCAACCCCCATCACCATTTAGCACGTCTGTAGAGCGATCATTTGTGGAAAGGATCCAGTCAGACAAGGGTTTTATTTTGATCATCTACACTCCTACATGTTGGTTGTTACAGTGCTCATTTAAATGGTTCATCGGCCCTCCAAAAACATAATGCAACCCCTGTCGGTTTGGTGAAAGCCTGAAAAACGCATTTTAGCTATTCTTTAAAGTAGGTGTCAGGTTAGTGTCGAGTAAGGTTATTTCTTCCTGTCATGAGCTGAAATTAATCTCCTCAAGTAAAACCTCCAGAAAGCCTTTAAATGAATTCATCTGTACCGATTCTGAGCTCCTTTTGCAATAGTCAAAGCATGTTAACCTAATCCTTGGTGTATTAAGTACTGACCAATCCTGTTTTTGTCCTATAATTGTTTTAACTTTATTTAACTGGTTTTGTGAGTGGTCCCTTGCTATATTAATAAATGCACTCTGCTCCATCCAATAAAGAGTAGAAACAGATGTTCTTTCAAAGACGTAGTCAGCTTTTATAACGTGAAAAATTAAAATGCATAAACAATTACACCAAAATGCCACCTTTTTATATTTTGATCATCATCATATATCACATATCATATTTTGATACATTTTTGCCATGCTGTCTAACATTGTAATCGTGGTGTTTTCTTTCTGAATTGCAGTGAAAAGAAGATCAAGTTTGACCACTACCTGGTACCCAACGCTCTGCTGGAGCTCAGCGTGGTCTACATGGACACGGGCCGTCGGGAGGAGGCCGTTAAACTGCTGGTGAAGGCTAAGTGAGTCCCGCCCTGCTGGTAGTTCCAATGCAGCTCACATGTTCTAGGAATATATGGTAGGCTAGAAATACAGTCCCACATGAAAACACCTTATTCCACTAATGAAAATTGTGTATTAGGGGCATTTGAAAAGAAAGGGGCCTAGGCCCCCTGAAAAGAAAGGGGCCTAGGCCCCCTGAAAAGAAATATGCCTGAGCCACCCACACTTGTGATATAATTACAATTATAGGGCCCGGTCCAGTCAAGGACCCTGTGAATTATATTCACCTTTCCCCATCTTAGTTGTCAGGGGTCTCGTGTAGGGTGGTGCAGTTGGCAAGCACCATCTGGTTTTGGTGATGATAGAATTTGGCAGACTTGTTTCCTGGCTGTAACAACTCCTTGTGGCAGCTTGGAGGTCTAGAAGCTCAGTCAGGTAGAAGGCCAAAGGGTGTGTTCCTTGTGACACGTCACAATTATTGTCTAGACCTCCTGGTTGAGTGAGCCGTGTGATAAGATCCACAATGTCATTGGCTGTGCTTCAGGGGACAAATCTCGACATTGACTGTCGGGGGTTGCTGCAATTGAGCAGCAGGGTCATAATCACAAAATAGACAGCATGGGAATAGAGATGTGTGTGCATGTGCTTGTGTGTGTATTTGTACTGTATGTGAGTATATGCAGTAGGTATATATTGATTTGTTATTTAAATCAAGTGTCAATCAAGTGAGGCTATACTGGAACCTGCCCATTATGTATTATTGATGATTCCTACTAACTTAGTTTTGTCCCTTAGATCCAACTACAAGGAGTATTCCATGGAGTCACGCACCCAGTTCCGGATCCATGCAGCACTCTCCAAACTCAAGGCGGACACCAGTGACCAAGATGAAATTACAGCGCTGTAGTATAACAGTGCTGTAATGGGTCACTGTGCAGAGCAAACACTGGACTTCCATGCCAACTATAAGTAGACTTTCCAGGAATCCTTGTTTACATTTAAGTTATTTAGCAGACCCTCTTACCCAGAGCAACGCAGAGTGTATACATTTTTAGACTTTTTGTGCTGGCCCCCAGTGGAAACAACACCCACAACCCTGGAGTTGTAAGCACCATGCTTTGTCAACTGAGCCACATAGCCATTTTACATTACCTGATTCACTTGATTACTGACTCTGTTAGTTGCTGAAGGAGTGGAATCGTCTTAATGTTTTTAACTGTCTGGGACACTTATCAACTTGCTGATGAGATCAGAAGGAATCAGCAAATTAAACTTTGATTCAAATGAATGTATGCCATAATGTGTTGTATTAAGGGATGTGTCCACTATCACAGACGTTTGGATGGGAATTGGTAGATGTTGCCCGACTGGTCCAGTCTGTTTCCACTACCTAAACACCCACTACACATGGAGTAAGAGCAACTTCTACCATGACTGTTTGAATGTATTGTACTTAATATATAAATTAACTGGTCATCCATAAGTGTGTGGGAAGCAATTGCTTAACACCAATTTTAATTAAGTCTGGACAATGTGTTTAAAACTCATTAAAAACTTTTTTTTAATGAACAATGTAAATAATGTGGTATGTTTTCTTTTGAAGTATGGATTTTGGATTTATAGATGAGTTCCAGATCATATCTATGTTGAAAAGGAATGCTTATGTGTGCTGAAATGTGGGCCTTAGACTTACTCAAGATGGCCACTGGTTGTAAAGAAATGTGCTTACGAGCCAAAATGGGTCCTATTTTACCAATACCAATCACTTTCAAGGCAAACTGAGATATTGATCTGATTCACATTACAAATGGAAAGCATTTAGCCAGTGTCTACAGTATGCCATCAAGCTCACGGTTGTTAGTGACTACTTAGATTTTTTGCAACAAGAAAACAATTTCTTGTTGCAGTCTTTATTTCGGATAATGTTTGACAGACCTGATTTCCAAAAGGTTTCGTCATAGCGTGAAACTGACAAAAGTAATTGGCCTCTACCATTGTTTATTCTATATTTAATAGAAATCAGACTTCGCTTTTTTTCTATGAGATTGTAAATAATAAAACAAATGAAAATGGCATGGAAATATTTTGTTGCAGAACCTTTAGAGGCAATCACTGCAATCAATTTGCAGTGGTCTCTCACAAAAGGGGCAATACCAGCTAGTAAGGCATAGGGTGTCCTGCTCGTAGCCCATGGAAAAGGTATCTTTGTAAATCTTTTGGTAAAGAAATTATAGCATGATTGAAATGTAATTGGTTAAAGTACATCACTTATCTATAGATATGGTTTGAAAGAAGATAACATATGTATATGCCCATATTTCTTAAAGAAATACTACATTTTTAACATCTCCTAATTTTTTCACATGACTGTGTGTATATATACACCTTTTATAGTTGTAAAACTATTTATATCTGTTAAAAGAATGGCAAACGTAGTTCTATAACCAAGTCTATTCATAGGGGATAAGGTGTTTCACTTGTTCATATTCTTTTCAAATTGTACTTTGGTTTAGTTTGTCAACAATGCACTTCTCCATACGTTCTGATTACCTCACAATTTGAAATCAGATTTATTTTCTAAACGGGTGACATTACTATACAAGTACCACAGTGTTAGTAATAAATCTACATCTGTATGTTTAGACATTGGCAGTAAACAAAAGTGAAAAACATTTTAAATATTGTCATTTAGCAGTTGTTCTTATTCAGATTATTCAATAAATATACTTGTGCAGCAATGATGGGGATCTATTTGCCATGTTGGCTCAGGGATTAGAACCAGTGACCAACCAGAAAGTGTCCCAATCCAAGAACATGGTATTGAAATGAATTGGTTTAAAACCCCAGAGAGCATAACATGAATCCTCTGGCTGAGGGGATTTTACAGAGCTGGTTTATGTGGACTGATAATGGCTTCTACTGCAAACACTGGTACCCATAGACAAGGTCAGCATTTCTGGCACTATAGACATTTTGTTCACAGATAATACATGTATCCGTTTAAGGATCAATGAATGTTGGGTGCTTTTTGAGATTTTTTTTGGTGTAGTTGTTTACGTCGCAGTCTCTGGATAGAAAATGTGAGACAAATAACTCATTTCAGATCATGTGCAGCCAAGTTGGTGGAGCACAGCGCTTGCAACAGAGTTAGTTTGTTTCCCACAGAGGGACAGTAAGAAAGAAAGAAATGATGTATGCCCTCACTACTGCAAGTCGCTCTGGATAGGAGTGTGTGCTTTAGCACTGAAATGTTGATGCAGACTGCAGTTTAAAAAGAAATTGTTGGAAAATGTCCTCAGCCTGCTTGCCTTTTGAGCATCACAAAAAAAACCCGACAAATTAGGTGTCACATCCAACGTATTTATTTCAGCAAAAAATGTACAACCTTTACAAAATAGTGGTATTTACAAAGTCAGTCAATATGAGTCTTATGAAGACGACCCAGCAGGGGAAGCGGCAAGAGGCGAGGAGCTCTCCTCCTTCAGTCTTCGTTTCATCAGCTTCTTTTTCTTCTTCTCCTCCTTCTCAATCTCACTAACCATCTCCAGGAACTTGGGGCTCCGGGGATCCAGAGCGTGGCCAAAGCGTTCTCTGGCTTCAACCAACAGCCGTTCGCGCTGGGCCTTCTCCTCTTTCAACTTCTGTTTTGCTTCCTGTCTTTCTCTCCGCCAGTCAGCCACCATCTTGGGCATCTTGGCCATATTAGCAGCAATCAGTTTCTCTCTACCACAGCAGATTAAACGGGGTGTTACAGCAGTGTCATGTCATCATATAAGCTATGAACCGACAGAGAGCTTTAGCCGAGACATGCTAATCTGTCTATATACTGTATATATATACACACGTATATAATGACAAATGAAAGCCCATTCCACGGGTATCAAACCAGTGTAAGCAAGGCCACCTTGTTGTCATGGCTTTTAGCTCAAATCATTTATGTTATCTGACTGTACAGCTGTTATTCTGGTGGATATTAGCGAGAAACTGAGAAACAGTTCGAAAGCAGCTTAGTCCATTATACACTTTCCCTTTTATATATTAATAACGGCCTTATCATTCTGTCATACAGGCTCATAAGGTTACATACACAAAAATTGTATGCCATGTCAAATTAGATTTTATCCACTATAGCACGTTAATTACGGTAAACAATTTAATCGGACAGGTCACAACTATAAATTAGCTTATTAGGGATTTTTACCTCGCGAGACGTTTTGCATTGGCTTCCATCTCTTTAGCTTCTACATTCTTTAACATCACCTCGAGCGGAGGGTTCCATTTCTTTTCCTCTGCCAACATATCTTCGAGCTGGGCATGACTGGGCCACAGTTTGGCAGGGTCGATCCCTGATGAAAAGCCATAACGCCCAAATAGCTTGCGGTCATACTTTGCTGTCTTCTGCCATTCCGGAGTTTTTTCGCTGTCCCTATCTGGTATGTATGGAGTTTTCAGATTTAATTTAAGTGGTTTAGGATTATAGTGTGATATCTGCTGTAAAAGGCCACATTGTGCGCTCACAGGAATAAACGACTTGAAAGAAAGTCCTTGTATAGACCAGCAAAATATTGCTGTCCTTCTCGACAGCATGTATGTCGCCATTTTTTTCCGGTCAGGACCCTCGTTGCGTCATATTCTGTGGCTCATAGCTGACTACTTAAGTGCCTATCTATTATATTGTCTGGCTGTTGGTAGTCCAGAGGATAACTGACAGTAATACTTTTTCAAGCAAACTGGTTACTTAGGCTAGATTGTTGTGAAAATATTTTTTAATTTAAATAGTACTAACATAAAATGTAAATATAATTGTTTCGGTGACAGTGTAAAATGTATTTAGTTGCTTCCCAACGATTTTTTATTTTTGTGTTTCTCTGTTTTTTGGGCTGAAAGTACTTACAATTTTTTTTTTTTTTCGATCCACACATCATATTAGTCAGAAAATGTCCATTAACTATATTCCTATGTAACAGAGATAAAAACGATAGTTACCTGGAACTCCGGTGATATGTGTGGAGCGGAGCCCCCTAGAGGACGTAGCCTAAATTGTATTGGGGTTTCAACTAAATTAAGTGTTTATAGAGCCTCCTAGTGTTCAAAGTTGTCATTGCCGATCTGGTTCAGCGCGAGGTTCTGTCGTTCTCCTGCGGACGAAAGATATTACTATGCTGGAGGTATGTAATCGGAAATGACATCCGCAATAATTGATAAATTGACAAGAAATAATTGGTTGTAGTTCTGCTATCTCATTATCATTATTATCAGCTATGTAATGTGATGATAGATGTACAGTTTAAGTTAACAATGCATGTATTTAACTTTTATTTTCGAGTGCGTTATGAGTGGAATGCTAGCTAGTAAGCGTCCATTCCAGTTACAGGTCATCTGATCTGTAATAGATATATACACTATATATATATATATATATATATATATATATATATATATATTATTTATACACATGTATATATAATATATATATTATATTATATAGACATTTTATTGTACAAAATCCAGATCTTGTTGAAAGTTGCAGTGACCCTCAACATATACGAAGTCGCTCATATTTTGTCTGTTGAAAGGTCTTTATTACAGATAGGGGAAAGGGGGAAAAAACAAAGCAGATAAATAAATCAGATCAATGTAATCCAAAGTTCTGGGCTATTTGCGCTCATTAGAGTTACCCCACTGGGACCCAACATTTTGGGGGCATTTTATTTGTTACCTGGCTACAGCACAAAGACAGCTGAAAGAAGGTATGACGTGATACCGACGCTGACTATCCAGGGAGGTAGTCACCGACGATTTGGCTATATATTACAAAATATAAACCCAGTTGGTGTGGACTTTACTGCGGTTTTGTGGCGGCAGTGAAAACCTCAAACTTAGACTGTTTAGCTAACATCACTCAGTATTTATGCAAGCATTTGATATATGGTAATATATCCGTGATATGACATTTACTTTACAAAGTAATTGGAGGTATCCAGATGCTTCATATTACTATACGTAATAAAGAGGTATCTTTACCAAACCAAATAAATGCATGCATTCACCTAGCAAAAAAAGTCCTGATCTGAGTGTGGCCTGGAACCAACAATTGTCAGGTGGGCAACTGAGCTAAAACCGTAGCGTAGAAGCTTGTAGGAGCCGACTCTTAACAAATTTGCTGCATGGACCATAATCAGAAAATTTGCTTTTAAATAAAGGTTATTTGTTTTAACTTCCGTTTTCGCTTTTAGCAGCCCGGTCCAATAAACTCCTTTTATTCTTCGGTTCTATTGAAAGGGGAGATTGAGCAAGTGGGGTGATCTTGAGTGCAGCACTTACTGAGACAGATGTCACCGCTTTGTGTTGTGGGAGCGCGCACATCTCTCTATAGTCATTAAAGATGTAGGTTCCCATGGTGGGAGGAGAGGGGTGGGAGAGGGGAAGGCGTGACAGAGGCTTAATTCGTCTAAGGAGCGATCCGGTGCCAAGCTCAGGGCTTTAGGGTTCAAATCAACTTCAAGTCACCGGCAATATAGGCTTGTTAGCAGTGAGAAAGTGAGGAAAGGCATGACATACATATTGCCATGGTCTATTTCTGAGTGAAGGATGTACAGTAGATCAAGACTGAACACAACTATGTGAGACAAAACAAATGACACATTGCTGTCAAAGGGATCTGAGGATCTACAAAAACACAGATATGACCTGAATTTTCGATTTGCATTGAGAATCGCTGTGTCAGGTTGACCAAAACCTCCTACCTGCTGGCTGTAACGGCCATGGAGGTCTCAGCCACGATCTGAGTACTGTGTAATGTACAGTGAAGCGTTGGCAGAGGAAAGGGGAAGGAAGGCCCTGGCTTCCACAAGGCTTTCCCATGGCAGGCGGAGCCGGGTTCATGGGGACTCCTCGTTTTCCAACATCCGGAAAAGGGCAAACACTGCGACGATCCATATTTGAGGTTGAATATAAAAAGGACTGGAGATTTAATATAACAAATATTAAAACATTTTGTAAACCCATGTGTGTGTTTAAATTACAACTCTGTGTCCAGAAAAGATGGGATGCTGCGTAAAATGTAGATAAAACCCAATGCAATGTGCAAATTATTTATGCCCTATTTTCAACAGAAAACTGATACGACATATCACATGTTGACACTGAGGTATTTAATTGTTTTTTGAAAAATATTTGCCCACTTTTAGTTTGATGCCAGCAACCTGTTTCAAGAACATTGGGACAGATGCAGCAAATTGGCTGGAAATTAACAATGAAAAGTATCATCCAAAATATGGACCTAATATTCATATTAACAAGTATTTTCTTTGTGGAATGGGACTATTTTCCAAATAAAAATAAGTGAATCCACAAATATCCTATATATCAGCAGTGAGGTCATGTTGCTTATCCTGTTGCTTAGCACGTTTAAGAGCAACAACAAATCTTCTTCTAAATGCTTGATTTAGCATTTAGTTTACACTTTCCAGTGACCCTACTAACCTATTATTAAAGAGATCATCGTGAAGTTCGATGGACAATAAGATCCAAGTCCGTAGGATATACAACCGACTGTGGTGTGACTGTGAGTGGGACCAGCGTCTGCATATGGAATAGCCACTGGAGCAATACTTGAGGTTACCCTCACAGCCCTCTGCAGGCTGCGTTTTTAAACACCCTAACCCCCTGCTAATGTTAAACTTGGACACAGACCAATTCTGAACTGTTTGCATAAGTGGTCTCATGGAGGGGGGCTGGTGAAGCGGTTAGTGTGGTGAGCACAGAGCGTTCAGTAGGGAGCGGCGGGGTATTTTACGCTAATGTATGTACCACATGGAGGGCCGGCTAGTGATGTGTTTGAAGCGCTAGAGGGACCGTGGGGCTCGTTGCCTTTCTCCTGAGTCTGGAAAATGACAGATCCTTGTGGCTTTTGAAAAGATTCATCTACCTGGGCCACGGGGGGGGGGGGGGTTAACCCAGAGGGGGGCCTTTATTTTCTGCTCGCTTTGGTGCACAGAGTGTAGCTAAATGTCAGGCTGGGACTCCCTGAACCTCGCTGCATTTCCTTGTGTGTCACCACATAATCACTGTAGCGTTTTAACCAAATCAAGTCGCATCAATGGATCCTTTTCATGCATATGTACAGTAAACACACACAGATATAGAGTATTAAAAGATCCATAAATGATTTGGATTTCAAACATTGGTGTTTTGCGTCCGGTTAAATAGTGGGCCTACCAGATGCAGCAGAAGCAATACAGCTCTCAAATGGGGAAGTGATGTCAGAGGACGGCCTACTGTGTAGGCTGCTGGGATATCATTTGGGTCTAGCTGGCTAGGCTTTGGAAGAGCTCACAGTCTTACACAACACAACTCTATATCCCACTTCTCTACAATGCTAAACTCCTCTAAAGAAAATAGGCCATCTTTAAGTACTTACTCGCTCGTGCAGTTGTAGTTAGAATTTTTAATTGGAACATTTATCGGTTATCTGCTTTTTGGTATCAACATTTCGGGATCATATCGGCCTTGAAAAGTCATAATTCTGACTTTCTATTTAACTCACAACGAATATTTAACTCACTTTGTACCCTTTCAGTTTACAGTATCTTACCAACCAAAGAACACCATAACACGCAACAGACTGTGTGTTGCCAGGAAATAATAACTGCAGACACTAGGGCGAAGGCAGAGAATTTCACCTCTGGCCAGGGATTCTCAAGTCACCAGTAACCAGGTTGTTTTCTTCCTTAGACAATGTTTGAAATGACAATGAAAGGCAGCGAACAATATGTGCCTTGCAGGTGTTGGTTATTCTGCCAAAATATGCTGGCTGCATTATGCTTATTTTTAGAATAATCTTGTGTCACAAGGTGATCATCACTGCAATGTCCTGGGACTTTATTTATCAAGTGTGCATAAGCAGAAATCTATGCACCAAACACTCATGTGATCATTTCCATGCAAAGTATAAGATTTATTGATAGAATCGATTGCCTAAGAATTGTCACCTCATCGTTTAATTAGTTCAATTTTTTTCTCCTATGTATACATTTAGGATGATTTCTGGATAATTTCTATTAATAAATGAGGCCCAAGGTACTTTCAAAGAAGGGGAACAGAGGCTACTATGGGGAAGTAGCCAACTCCATAAAGTTTGGAAAATGTGTAGAAAGTAATCCGTACATTTGCAGAAGCCTTTGGCTCATTAGTGAAAGAGGTTTAAAGGTCAGAGAAACCAAGGCTCATTTTCTAACTGTGTGGTCATGATGAAAAAAACATTGCTTTGCAATATTTCTTTGCACCCAAACTTATTTTTTGAGTAATTGTTGACAATAAAACTCATCAAAACTGCCTGTGCATCACTACATTTTAAATCATACTTTTGGTAGCTAAAATCCTTTGAGTTTTCATATCCCTTTACATCAGTAAACACCTTTTATGCTTCCACCAGTAATATATTTTAACTATCTCTTTGGAAAAAAAGTATGATCTATCCTCTAGAGACATTGAGTTCTGAGTGGAATGTGGCGGATATTTTTGACCTCATCTGCTACTTCAATCTCTCAGGATGTGGAAATCCTGAAGGAATTCCAGCCACTAGCTTTTGCTACGTGCATAACTTGATCTAACCAGAGACTAAGACACACCTCTGTCTCTAGCAGCGAGCCAATCTCTGCTGCCCTGTGAACCAGAGTGTTGGCTCACACAGACGCACAAACATTTTACCCGCCTGTTTTGGGATGGTGGAGTGGAGGCGGAGCTTCAGAAAGGTGCAGGTGGCACCAGGCTGGCACAGACATTGCCTCGTTGCATCCTTAACCACGCTGGCGCCATCTGTCACTGGCGTGAACATCTGCAAATCCAAGGTGCCCTTGTCAGCCTATGTTGCATCGGCAGGTTTGGTGTTTCCATTAGCCGGTGCAAACTGCTGCGCCATAACCAAACATGCTGCGCCGTGACGTAGCTGGATGGGATGGCTGAACATTAGGTAGGTTCTCTAGGCAGATCCGGCTGGCTGGCATGGCTTGCCCTTCACTGACTGTCAACATGGCTTTAGTCTTCTCTTTCTTTATGAGCCATGACTCTTCCAGATTGTTTCTATGTCTGCCATTCTACCGTGAAACAGATGGCCTCATTCTCTCCTTGTCACTCCCCCTCTTTAAGAAGTTAGGGAATGGCTGAGTCTCTTATGCTCTGCACTTGTATATTCAGGACATGTGAATGAGCAATGCTGCAGCCTCTATGATTGTCTGAAATATCAGGCTTTTTCGGGATTCATTGTAACATCTACTGGAACATTACATATATCTTCCTAGACATTATCTCCTTGAATACACATTATAATCCGGTGAATTTTGCAATCCAATGTATTTGTACCGGATGGAAAAACCAGGAGGTAGACGGTGAGGCTACAGGAATCAACCCAGACCACGTGGGCCGTTTCGCTGACTGAGGCCTCCTCTACGCTGCCGCATGTGGTGCTGAAGCACTGATCTGGATTACAGCAACAAGATCAAAACAATATGCTCATTGTCCACCACGCACAGATATAAGCTCAAGGATTACTCTCCGATGAAACCAGCGACCGCCTCGGAATATGATACAGGGAATTATACAAGGATTTTACAGAAGGCTTGGCAGAGAATATCTCATTGGGATTTCCCGATCTTTGAGATTTTGAGGTTTTTTTTATTATCTGAACATGCACATGAAGCTGCTAGACTCGGATCCATGTACAAAGCTTACCTCCCACAGCTGCCTCTAAACTAATACACACACACGCAAATGCCCATGGACACGGAGTGTCCAAAACATGCTGATAAGAGGGGAAAGAGGACTGTGTCCGTTTGATCAATACCAAACAGTACCACCAATCGGTGCACTTACACCTCCAATAGGCACGTCACGGGTATGGCTGTCCAACCCTCCCAAGACACTAATGGAGATACATGGAATCTGGGGATTATTTTGTGTTATTTGTAGAAAGATTGATCACTTCTTCTGCAGGGAGGAAGCTCTCAAATCTGCTCACGGGTCCTGCAGAGCAATTGGCCGATGCCATCTGGGTTTGGGTCTAGTAATGGTATTGGGCTGCCTCGCTTTGTCAGCCTCTAGCCACCTTGTGATGCCTTGGGCGTCTATGAGCTCTATCTAGGTAGAAGTCTGGAGGGTGTGTTCCATCCAGAACGTAAGGATTTTGCTGTTGCATACCTTGTTGATCCAGCTGCGCGATCTGGACCGGCCACTGGGACTTGTTGAAGTGAAGCTGGTCCTTAAATATTAATTTGATATCACTTTATTCAGGAGAAAAACACATAATAAACACTACTAATAATAATCAATCAAATATATTTATAAAGCCCATTATACATCAGCAATTGTCGCAAAGTGCTTTTACAAAACACCCAGCCTGAAACCCCAAAGAGCAAGCAACAACATTGTTGAAGCACAGTGGCTAGGATAAACTCCCAAAGGGGACCGAATTGTAGGAAGAATACCTAGAGAAGTATCAGGCCCAGAGGGGTGACCAGGCTGTGCCAGATGACGTAAGTGTTCAAGAAATGCGCTCCTACCAAAGTACCAACACATTCAATCATGATCTCAGCCGTCAGCAGGCCTAGGCCTTATGTTTGAGCTGTATGGGGTGTAGTTACACTCATAATCCGGACTATTAACTTCATACTGTCTTTAAAAGTGTTTTGTGACAGTGTTGAAAGGCAACGTGCTGTAAATATTATAGGCTACCCCCAGTACCCCCGAAACAGAAAAGTGGCTGGCCATTGGGCTGCTTTTGTAAAGAGCATGTGTCTTCTGCTAAGGAAAACAAGAAGTTTCCCTAAGCCCCGTTAACAGTATTGGCACTAACTGAGTAACACATTTTTTTTTACTTACAGATGAAAGTGTACCTGTAGATGAAAAAAAGCATTAACTGAACACTAAGGTGGCTTCCTGTTGACAGAAGTGCCAACTCTTACTACGTAGCATTTTGTCTCCTGGCTTGTTTCTTTTCTGCTGCTCATTTAGGACTTGTTATTGTCCTAATGGGCTCATTAGCGTGAGGTTCACGCCAGCAAGGTGCGAATCACAGGTTAGAGTAATGAGATTTCTACACTCAGGCACCACATGGTAGACGAGGCTGGCTCTCCACATTGAGTCAGCGCAACAATACCACTCCATTTGGATTATGCTGTTTTCATAACCCTGGAATAACACTTACATTTATGTTTTGACAAGAAATACAGTGTCTTCTATTCAAAAAGAGAATCTCACCGTATTGGAATGTTTCATATTGTACTTAATGTGAAACAGAGGCCAAAACAACAGGTTTGGGAATATCCAACTGTGGTCTTGGGTGTGTAAATGGCTGGCCTAGGTGCTTACTGAACATTTAAAGTCACTGGGAGCAAGTTTTAAGAATACTAGTATGGAAAATATTTTTTTAAGTCCTAACGGTTTCCTGTGTTTGGCGGCAGACCGCCTCATGTACTTTCAAAGGTGATTTATTTATGGGTCTCTATTAAACCAGTGAGAAAATAGAAAGTTCGACTGAGGACAACATGAACTGACTACAAGAAACATGTGAGTTATGGCGTGCTGTTATGTTTGTTAGGAAAAGTATTTTAAACTAATTATAATAAATTACTACTTATTGGGACTGACTGTGACTATTGCTCCAATACCAATGCTCACCCTGAAACCTGTACTAGCGTTTTCTTTTGGCAGCTTTATTCTACTTGATAACAAAATGTTAGATATGCGGTAAATATCTCCAACTTTTACTGACTTTAAATAACTTACTTACAATAACATCTAACATCTCATAACATCTTTGTGAGCAGTTTGGGTTAGGTGCCTTGCTCAGGGACAGAACAGATTGTTCTTTGATCTAGCAACCTTCTATGTATTGGTCAGATTGCTCTATCTGCCAAGGAAAAGACTGTGTGCAGTTTTGTTTGTGTGGGTGTTAGCATGTGTGTCTCCACCTGCTCACACAGGGACAATGTATTCCTTTCTATGTGCTTACCCTTTACAGCCAAGTGCTTAGATAATGTGCATGGCGGACACGCATCACTTGATGGTTACTAGAAAGAGTGGGAGCATGCAGAATGGTGGGGTGCTTGAGGATTGGGGAGACACCCGAGTAAGGGGGTACTGTCCAATTAGATGGTCATGCTGGAAATGTTATTGTTTCTTAAACTCTGTTTGGAGCTGTTTTCTACAAGCTCCGAAGAAAACTCAGGTTCAACTCAGGTCTCTGCATGAGCGAGCATTACTACTGTATCATAATGGGATGCACTCTTAGGAGGACATGCATAGTGATGACATGGACTCATTCATGTTTACGACGGGAAATCAACTCAGCCCATTATGGTAATGATGGGACACTGATGTAACTGAGTCATTCATGTTATTGACAAGATATAGTCTCAGTCATCCATGTTATGAACAGAGACATAGACTTAGCCATTCATGTTACGGACAAGACATAGACTCAGTCATTCATATTACGGACAAGACATAGACTTAGTCAATCATGTTATAGACAAGACACATAGTCAGTCATTCATGTTATGGACGAGAGACTCAGCAATAGTTTGTAGGTCACATCCAGCATAATGTCAAGGACCAAAAAAAACATGGTAGACAAATGCATCCAGGCCTGTCTGTGTTACATTTTTTTTTTAAATAAATTATATTTATACAAGATTTATTAGATATATTATAATAGTTGAATAAATAGAGAAATTAATAGAATTGCATTTGTCTGCTAGCATCACCTTGAATTAGTACTGCAAATTTAGTACATTTATAATAACAAACGCAAAGGTGTTTAATGCAGTGATCAACAGGGGGCACCAAAGTACTCACTAGCTCCTACATTTTGTCCCTGTTTAAGAAGACTGGGGAAATGTATGCCTTTCCTAGGCACTTGTCTGTGGCTGACTTTGGACGTGATTGAGCATATTCAATTGGTGAGGACACTGACCAATATTGGTTACCTCTTTTAAATGTGTGTTGCGTTACATGGAAACAAAGTGTCTGAATTGCAACCACATGTTGAATACATGAACTTTACAAAACTCATGTGAACAGAGAACATGCAGTTTTGGGTGAAATTGTCTCCAAGTCCCAGCAGTTACTTCTCCTCATCAGCCCCATGCAGCTGCCCGCTGCAGGTCTAGTGCCATCTTTTAAGATCTGCATCCCAAATGCGTAGTACCCATGCAGAAATATGTGAACGCGTAAGTCGGAAAATTCTGTAACGTCCTATGCAGGGTGGTGATACTGCTAGACTGGACCTGGAGGGGGGGGGCTAGACTGGACCTGGAGGGGTGCTGATGGCGTGGTGCTGTAGGGGACCTGACTGACACTGGTCAGTTTCGCACCTGTAGTGTCTCCGCCCAGCACCAGACGTTACCCATAATAAATCTCACATTGAACAGAGGCTGTAATAGAGAAATGATTACAAAGATAGGTATTGTTGCCTTATTTGTCACATTTGTTAAACATGTCAAATATGAAAGCATAATGTGTAAATTGTTGCTGGTTAACTGCTGCATTTGTTTGCCTAGCTCATCAAGTTCTTCATCAACCCTGTCTTTGGCCATGGTAATCTTAATGAAATAACTGTGAAGGTGTCTGTGATGTGGTCTGGCAGAGAATAAATAATACATTATTATTAATTAATTCATAAATGTCAATAAATAATAATGAATAAATAAATAACGTCATAGTTTTATATAATCAAGTGGACAAATTAATTTCTAGTTAATTTCCTAACATCAGGATAACTACCAAAAGGTTTGCTAACGGAATTTATTGCATTGACTAGGGCGTCAGACGTCCGATTTATTACCCAAATGCCATTGAGTCACAATTCAACATAAATCTATGACATCATGTTTGTAGGTCAAAACAACAGGAATCTTTAACATGTTACAAGCACTGCTCTGGAATCAACACCAAGCACTGACTGGCCAGTTCATTTGGGTCCCAGGCACAGCTTATGTGGGGTTGCCCAAAAAAGAAGATGAGTCTTCCTAAAGTGCCAATACATGACTTCCACATCTTAGCTCCAATGTCAAAATCAAAGTAAATTGCTCTTCAGAATCAACAAGATGGATGAATGGCAATAGGACTGAACAGAAGGTGCACAGAATCTACATTCCTCGCCCCCATTGGTTTTAATCAGTAATGACCACAGAGGACATCCAAACCAATCCTAACTCATCATGGGCAGTCTGTGAAGTACTCCACACCAGCTCCAATGCGTTCAAAATGTTCAGCAGCAGATTGTACGGACCACGTCCTCCTTCCCTGTGAAACATCGGAAACATCAAAGACAGACTTTCAGAAGAACTATTACGTTCCTGGGAATAATGCTTCATCCTCCTTGTCACACTTACAACCCTCCCAGAGCAAACTGGAATTCACTCAGCAATCATTTCCTTCCTACGTGAATTGATAGTGTACATTTAAGTCATTTAGCAGCCACTCTTACCCAGAGCTACTTGCACACATTTCCATACTGGTCCCCTGCGGGAATTGAACCCACAACCCAGTTTATTACCAAGCTGAAATGAACCGAGCTCAGTGATTTAGAGGACAAGAGCAACATACAAAATCACGTGTGCGTTCTCTTTCTCCTTAAACATACGGGTTCCCTGTTGGGGATCCAGCCCAGAGCGCTGTCATTGCTCAGTGGACAAACCCCCCCCCACGGTGGCCCGGTATGTCCATCCTCCAGAGTCTTCATCAAAGCCATCCATCCTGGTGTGTGACCTGCAACCTATATTGGTGTGCACGACGTTATGAAAACCTCAACCAAGGCCGATAACTATTCAGCCAATCGTTTGTATCCGTCAACATGGCGAGACTCCTGGAAACGCTTGCAGACTCACCGACTAGACTGGTTCCACCACGTAGTTTTTGTTTTGTATAATTGCAAATCCAATTAATAACCTCACGAAAAAGGTATGTGCCTAAAGTAGCTGAAACTTTGCCCGAGGGCCATTGTGTTTTAGTGAGATGTCTTCCATTTAGTTGTTTAGGTGAAAACGGAGAAATCAGTGATTGTATCGTCTTTAACCAATCAGAGTTGTAATGCCAATTTTTACATAAGTTCTTGCTGTGGCCAAATCCACTGGTTTCTGGGACAAATCTTGAAGTTGTTAGGTCAGTACAAATGTACCCTTGATAACGTTTTGATTCTCTGCAATGTGGACACAAACTTGTCTGTTGTGATTTGTAACCGGAAGCTATTGCAAACATAAACATGACACAAACAGGCAGTCTTACACAACCTTTTTTATGGAGCCTACAGGCAGAACACAACCAAGAATCAGGCCGTCTAACTGTTGAGTAAGTGCCGGATTTAATATCACTGCAGATTATAGTCATTTGGTCTGATAAAGTCTTTTATTAAAATGTATGCCAAGCTCCTCCAAAAACAGTGTCTAGAATTGCCTTCAGACATATTGGCTCAACATATCCCCACAAATCACGATCCACATTAAAATTAGGTCTGGTGAGATGCTAGCTGTTCATTACTGAGATGCTCTTCTATGTCTATTTCAATGAGTATTTTTTTCTTTTCATTTGATGATTGATTTTAATGTAGTTCCACTGAATAGGCAAACAATCTACCTAGTAAACATTAAAAAAAGTATATATAGCTATAAAATATAAAAACATTTAATTGCAGTGTTTTAAACATATGGTTAAACAGACAGAAATAACAAACAAAATAAATGCAACAAAATGCAAGGAAAAGTATTGATTGAATGACGGATGCTTTTTTCATTTCTTTTGTTCACTATGTTTTATATTATATATATTATATATCTCGTATTACAGCTACAATTATATAAGATATTTTGGATATATTTAAGCTTTAAAATACCAGAGAGCAAATGCAACTCTAATGCAGATACCATACATGGTTTGTCTTTATGAGATTCAGAAGCTGATCTAATGTGGAAGAGTCAAAGATATTGGATTTGCAAAGTAAGAAGTAATATCACGCAATGCTTGACTGTCTCTGTGGTCTAATCTCTTTCTATGAAAAGATTATTACATTCCAGTTTCTACAACAACGACAAAACATGAAATAAATGATTACAATTATTATTATCCAAGATGTAATATGTTGTAGAATCACAACATTTTATCACCCAAACAGATTATTAATTCACCAGTGACCTTAATGGTTTGATTGCTGCGAAGGAACGATGAAGGTTAGAGTAGAATATAGACCCCTTTGCCACATCTTCTTTTCTTTGATCTACAGCAAAAAAAACGGTAGACCGTCACGTCCCTTTTCTCTTTCTGATATTCAAGGCTTGAATGCTTGTAGACAGAAAAGTGCATGAAAGAAAATTTATTTCCTCCAAGCACACATAAATCAAGTCTAAATTACCCCTACAATGAGATCACGTTAACAGTGCAGGCGGAAACATGGACAATCCACAGAGAAATGAAAAAAACAAAATAGCCCAAACTTTTTTACGTTGCTTTACCTAAAACATAAGCTGTTGCACGTGACTCGTGTAAAAAGTTTTATTAAAGCAATATGTTAATGAAATTCTAGGTTTAGTGTCTTGAGTGTGGGTGTAGGTGTATCATTGACATTGCCCGTGTCCTGGGTCTGGGTTTATTATGAGTCTGGGTGCTAAGAGGATGCTGGCATCTGACTTGATGTGGCACACAACAGACACACACATGCACACAAACCCCAACAATGGCCTGCTTTATGCGGTGCCCACCGATGCCATGGTAACCCCCTCGTCCTGGTTGGTGTGCCAAACAAATGCCATGGTTACTTTTTTTCTTAAGTGACGTTGCCCAGACACTTTTGAAACCTAATAAGTGAAACCAGTGGGCAGACAAATCATGACGGGAGGCTGTGAGGAGACCAGTGACCAGTGTAGACTTGGTCATTTCGAGGTGTCCTGCCTCTGAGGCATTAAACAATGCTGGCCTGAGATTAGCCATCAGAAAGTGTGGTGGGCCTTGCAGAGAAGTCCGGAGAGTGCTGTTCATCCACTGTTAGGCAGGAAACAGGATGAGGCTCAGCCACTCTTATCCTACACACCGCTTCAGTTCTCCGCTCTATTGGAAACAACATAGGAAGCGGTGTGGTTTTAGCCAACACAAATGGGAGTGTTATCAGTATAGGAAAGCCCTTGAGCTCTGTGTAAATCTATATGTGTGCACGGAGCACTTATGTAACATAACAGCTCGGAACCGTAGACCTAAGTAGAAACTCCAAAAGAGGGCAGTGATGTTGTGTTGGTAACAACGTTTGGAACTAGAAGGGTTTTCATTGAAAGTCAACGGGGACGCATGAGCTGTACGTATGTGTGAGTTGGTGGGTTAATGTCTGTGACGCTGGGAGGAATTTCTCAATCCAATCCCATGTTACCTGGGGTCATCTAGGCGTTGTGCCCAGATGCTCTGCTCATAGGCCTCAACGACGCCTGGCAAGACAACAGCCCTGCATCATGGCTGGAAGGGAGGGGATTGGTGGGGTGGAGGGGGCCACGAGTGGGGGGGGGGGAGTAAAGGGGGCACTGGGGGAGGGGTGCACAGAAAAGGATTTTCCGTCTAGCATTTCAATTTCCTTATATAAAGATACTCAAGGAGTAAAGGATAATGTATTACCAAGCCCTGCTACTCTGTAACGGCAGGCCAAGACAGGACCTGTAATTACCACTCCTCCTACACGCTTTCTCTCTCTACATACACAGCCTCTCTCACTACAAACACAGCCTCTCTCACTACACACAGCCTCACTACATACACAGCCTCTCTCACTACATCCACAGCCTCTCACACTACATACACAGCCTCTCTCACTACAAACACAGCCTCTCTCACTACATACACAGCCTCACTACAAACACAGCCTCTCTCACTACATACACAGCCTCTCTCACTACATACACAGCCTCTCTCACTACAACCACAGCCTCTCTTACTACATACACAGCCTCTCTCACTACATACACAGCCTCTCTCTACATACACAGCTTCTCTCTACATACACAGCCTCTCTCTCTTTCTCTCCACAGACAGTCTCTCTTAATTTCTCTCAACACACATCCTCTCTCTCTTTCTCTCCACACACATCCTCCCTCTTTCTTTTATCTCCTCACACCGTCTTTCTCTTTTTCTCTCCACACACATCCTCTCTCTTTCTTTTTCTCCACACACCGTCTTCCTCTCTTTCTCTCCACACACATCCCCTCTCTCCTTTTCTCTCCACACACATCCTCTCTCTCCACACACATCCTCTCTCTCTTTCTCTCCACACACATCCCCTCTCTCCCTTTCTCTCCACACACTGTCTTTCCCTCTTTCTCTCCACACACATCCTCTCATTCTTTCTTTCCATACACAGCCCTTTTTTCTCTCAATCATTTTCAGCGCTTATGTACAATGGACATATGCCAGCAGCACTTAAACAAATCATTTGGATACACATTACATTGTGCTTGCTTTCTCCTTCCTAGTTTATCAAATGACCCGTTATAAAGACAGATATCAGGATTTGTGCTTCAGTTTTGAATATAGTAGACAGACAGACTGACAGACGTAATGTAAGTTAATGGAAATAATGACCTCCAACGTTTCTTTGGAATGCACACGCATGGACGTCCTTTGTTTCTTGTGCGGTGAATACATGTTTATACCACAGAGGAACATGACTTAATGTTGTTTTCCCTATGGTCATCAGAACAAAACATTCCATGCTGTGATAATGTGGCAGCAGGTTGGAGTGGAACACACTGTGTCGCAGGGTGATGGGAACGAAAGGCAAAGGTACAGCTGGTGTGAGGAATTCTGGACACCAGACACTGACACGGGACATCAGACACTGACAAAGGTACAGACGGTGTGAGGAAGCCGAGACACAAGGCACTGACACGGGACACCAGACACTGACATGGGACACCAGACACTGACACGGGACACCAGACACTGACAAAGGTACAGACGGTGTGAGGAATTCGGGACACCAGACACTGACACGGGACACCAGACACTGACACGGGACACCAGACACTGACACGGGACACCAGACACTGACACAGGACACCAGACACTGACACTGGACACCAGACACTGACAAAGGTACAGACGGTGTGAGGATGCCGGGACACCAGGCACTGACACGGGACACCAGACACTGACACGGGACACCCGACACTGACAAAGGTACAGACGGTGTGAGGAAGCCGGGACACCAGGCACTATCACGGGACACCAGACACTGACATGGGACACCAGACACTGACACGGGACACCAGACACTGACAAAGGTACAGACGGTGTGAGGAAGCCGGGACACCAGGCACTGACACGGGACACCAGGCACTGACACGGGACACCAGACACTGACAAAGGTACAGAGACGGTGTGAGGAAGCCGGGACACCAGGCACTGACACGGGACACCAGACACTGACACGGGACACCAGACACTGACAAAGGTACAGACGGTGTGAGGAAGCCGGGACACCAGACACAGCTCATGCTAAGTTCATTCATTTCTCTATCCGTCAGCATTACCTCAGAGATCCTTGTATCACGTATCCACCACTGCATCCCCCCCCCCACACACACAGACATCTCTATTTGTTCTGAAATGGTGCTTCTGTAAGTCTACAAATGGCAGGGTTCTTCCTGATTGGCAGTACCCGGGCACAGCTGCTTGGAGAGGGCTTCTTGCCGTTCGTGTGCCCTTTCCCTCACACACACACACACACACACACTCACACTGGCTGCATCCTAGTAACACACCACTCCTGATTAGTGCTCTGTCCGTGTTTTTCCCTTATTCACTTATTCATATATTTCTCAGGCAGGGGGTTTGGGCTGGCGGAGGGAGCGCAGGAAGGGCATGGGACAGACATCGTGACCCACGGCTCAGGTGGCAGCTGTGCTACGACTTCTCTGCCAGGTCATGGTGGATGGTAGGGACACTCCCCGTCCATTTATCTCTTTCTCTTTCTCTCTCCCTCCCTCTGCTTTTGTGTCATTCTTTAATTAAAGATACAATTTGGATTTGATTGAAATGCCATGTGAGTGGAGGTTGTTGCTCAGGTAGGGAGCCATTTGTTTGTCACTGTGGTGTTCTATATCTGAAGTGGGGATTGGCGACTGAATGCATTTTTGTGACTTGAGTGAGTGAAAATATTCCTATGAAAAAAAAGTCATGCTCGTTAGTCGGACAATGTGGTTGATGAAATGCAGATACAAAATATTATATAATATAATAATTTTGTTTGTTTCAAATTTAAAATGTTTCCTGCTTTTACTCATTTAAGGATGATTTAAATGTATGTGTAGAGAAGTATCTTTTTGCCATGTGCAACACTTTGATAGCAGTGCTGCGTAAATATTTGACACCTTTAATATTAAAATATTTCATGCTATTATTGGCATCTTTGATAAAGATCAACAGAAAAGGCTGTAAAAAACCCAAAATAAACACAGAGTACACCTAAACATTCTGAAAATGTTCTATAATTTGATTTGGTTTATAAATATTAAAGTAAATCTGAAAAGGATCGGGATACTAATTATTAGGAGGCCCTGAATAATGGCACTGATTTTTAAATAGCACAACACATTGGATAGGAAGTTAAACCATTCCTTCACACCCACTCTTTTCAGATCCTTGATGTCCTTTATCCGCACATATGGAATGCCTTCTTCAATTCAAACCATAGGGTTTCGATGAGGTTTTAGTCCACACTATGCTGTAACAAAATGTAGATTTTGTGGTCAATTCATGAATTTGTCGTGGTTATTGGTATGCATCTTGTTTCACCTATAGTGTAAAATATGCTGCTGGATCTGTCACGCAGCTGTTTTGATTCCACTGTTCCTGGAGCCATTGTTAAGGTCAACAGCATTATGAACTTTATCAAGAACCAGAACATTTTAGCCAGATACTTTGTAGCCTCTGCCAGGAGGCTGAAACTTGGCCACGAATGGATCTTTCGGCAATAAAATAACCCCAAGCACAACTTAAAATCATAAAGAAATGGTTTTAGACCACAAAATACTTTTTCTTCGCAATGAAAATCTCTGGGTACTTGAACCCCATTAAAAACCTGTGGTTTGGGGCTCCTGAGTTGCAAAGCGGTAACATCACAGTTGGCTGTATCCGACAGGGTGCTGTGGAGGCTGGCGTCATTGGCCAACAACATCTAATTGATTGAGTGAACAGCATGATAAGAACCCGGATGACATCAGATCAGTTTTAGAAGACAAATATCTCAACCTCAACACTTTACTCAGAACGGGGTAAAACTCTATAAAAGCAAACAAAGGACGTCAAGGATCTGGAAATATTAATTTGGACTGAAATCACTCTTCTTGTAAATCTTATAATATATGCGGGGGGGGGGGGGAAGCACAGGGTCTTTGTCTTCTGAATGCTGGGCTATTAAAAGTAACTTAGAGAAACATTTCCTCGTTAGAGCTGATTTGTTTGTTGCACCAGCTATAACCACCCTGGACGTTTAAACGTGTTGAAGAACGATCTGGACTTAATTGCCATGTGCTCTTAAAATATCCTCCCGATACAGAGAAAACTGGCCAAACATCAGAGACCAGCTCCTCTCCAGGTTTTGTCCTAGGCTCAAAGGCTTGAAAACATTTAAAAAGGTCTGAACCAAGGAAGAAACCTAAATAAGAGCCAGGCACGGGGGGTGGGTGTCCTCCCCATGTACATAACCTGTTACGGCCACATTGTTCATCAATTTATAAACACATTTAAACACAACCACTGTGTAGTCAAGTCAAGAGTGAAAGGGAGTTCTGAGGCTTTTTTGATTGATCCTTTCCGAATGATGTATTAAAACGTATTTAAAACCAAGGTACCAACCATCTTATACCTATATCTTCCGAAAAGTAATGGTATTTCAGTATGTATAAAACTATATTCCCTGAGAAACCATTTTTTTCAACATGCAAAGTTGTCAAGGATGCAAACCATCTGTGACATGACTATCACATTTCTTACTTTACACGCGCAAGAAAATCCAGCAGGACACACTCTTGTGCCCTCCGGTTCAAGTTGCTTCTGACTCTTTTATGTTAAATAACACATTTTGATTGCAATGATCAGTCTGTTCCACTCCTTTTTCCCTTGTGTGTTAATACACAGCTCCGAGGTGTCCTGAGGCATGACACAGATTGGATACCCAGGCTTCCCTGCAGTGTTAGCCTGCTGCACGTCATGCTATGTAGGACAATATGGGGCCTTACGACTTGTTACAACCTGGTTTAACATGCTGTCCTGCTGCTCTTGTCCACATCCTAATTATGCTCCCTTGTGACCGATGTAGACAGTCGAAAGATGAGTTGTGAACTAACTGTAACTGGATGTTCCTCACCCTCTTTGGAGTGGTGTACACAGGAGTCTCTACCATTTGCACATACCGGCATGTCCTGAAGATGGTGGAGTGAAAATGGTCGAGGGTGCAGATGTGCCTTTACTGATTTGTCTTTCTTAGTATTGAGTGGTCACATTCCACTCTGATGTAGTCTACAGTATAACGCAGTTATCCTTCCATAATTATAAATAAACCGAGAGCATCTGCTAAACTGTGAAGAAAAGTATTTCTCCAGCTGTGTTAAGGTAGAAGTCGAAAAAGGTGGAGACAACTTCAAAAAGATAGCAAAGTCAAAGGTTCTTTAAAATACAAGATGACAACGACATAGACCTGGGTAAATATTTATTTGTAAAGGTCAAATCCGCCCAGACCAGTTTGAATATATTTATGGTATCTTTCAGAGTTTCACTTTCTTAACTACTTGTTACTGGGCTATTCTGCACTAGGGTTTATGTATATTTACATGGACCCTGCATTCATTCATGTATTTTGTACAAAACTTGTTTGTATGGCAACTTTTTAAGGAGAGATTCTGCAGATATTTGTTTGTGCAGCAAACATGTGTATAAACTACAAACCATAATAAGAAACCGATCGGATCGTTTTGATTGGATGACAACAACCACTTGTTAGTGCCAGGTGGAAACATGGCAAAGGGAGAAGAAATAAGCCAGGAGAATAGGGAGGCTGGCCAGAAGTGGGGCCCCATAGAGGGGGTGGCAGGGTCCTGGAACCCAGCATTGGGCTGGGTCCTGTCTGGCAGACCCTATTGTTGGGGCTTGATTGTGTGACTTCATTTGTTGTGTTTTTTTGACTGCTTTTCATTAGGAGGGCAGTGGAATAGATTGTTCCTTAATGTAGAACTTGATTTATTCAATTTCTCCACTATTCCGCCGTTTCCTCTCAAACTACCCTGGTACACTGGTTCTCCTTCACCATCCTCCTGACTGGCTGTTCACCAGGAGGCCCCAGACACTATCCCTGTCTGTCTGTCTGTGTCTTTACCCAGAGGCCCCAGACACTATCCCTGTCTGTCTGTATCTTTACCCAGAGGCCCCAGACACTATCCCTGTCTGTCTGTCTGTCTGTCTGTGTCTTTACCCAGAGGCCCCTGACCCTATCCCTGTCTGTCTGTCTGTCTGTGTCTTTACCCAGAGGCCCCAGAC
>JACXGK010003742.1:0-32741 GCA_016801125.1 Novumbra hubbsi
TGGTTCATTCTGTCAAGATTGCCATCTCCGGAGGACGAACACAACTGCAGAGCTGTAGCGAAATGATAAGCTTTAATTCAGAACAAAAACAAATAGCAAACAAAGGGCTACGTAAGAAAAACTCCAGGTGCTCCAACAAAACAGTTCAAACAAAAAAAATGACGGTAGTAACCGACAGCAACGAATGACAGAAAAACAAACAAACATCCAAAACTAAACGACACATAAATAGGTTCCCCAATCAGAGACAACAGTGTACAGCTGTCTCTGATTGGGGAGAACAAACCGGAATCAGAGTCAGGTCCTGGCTGTGAGCCCCAGCCACATAGAGAAATCTAGAGGCCACAGCCAGGACCTGACAGCTATAAAATAAAACTGATATAAAATACAAATCATAATAATTATATTTTGTTCCCTGGTGTCCACAGAACTAACATGTGTATGTGACAAATGTAAAAAAGACCAGAATATGAGATTCTATCTCTATATAGTGATGACATATTGTATCTCAAATGTGCTACCTTGCAGATGAGCCAGAGATAAAGACAGATGAGACCATGGCCAGTGAAAGAACACCAGCAACCAGAGGTAATTGGTAGGAAATATGCTGATTTAGTACAAATAGAGACAAAACAAATTAAGATACCTCAGTTTCCCCTTGACCTTTTGGATTACAATCTGTCAGTCATGCATTTAGCTGCTGTAAATCTTTTGTTTTGAGGGGTGGGTGTTGTCTAGTCTTCGCCCTCTGGATACTTTTTATGTTGATTAAGTATCGCCTGTAGGTTTCAGTGTTGTGCAATAAACAAAAGGTCAATGCTTCAAATTCCAGAGCAAGTTACAACATTTGATTTTGTGCCTTTGACCAAGGCACTTAACCCAAAATCTTATTACTGAGTGACGGCAAAATAAGAAATATAAGTCCGAAATCTAGGCTAAATCATCATGGTGATCAAATCAGAAGTTCATGATCAAAATAAATCAGCAAATTATGAAATTATGAAAAGTCATAAGGAAAGATTGGCCTAACATATAGTGTGTAAATAAAAAAGATCCCCCTTGGATACCTTCAAGTGAATTTGAGTTTCCAGTCATACTTATGACTATGTGACTGGTTGCTGCATTTATTCATTTTCAGCCGTGTAGCCTCGACAAAGGAAGTGTGTTGTGTTAACATTTTAATTATTTAAGAGAATAGAATATCTATAAAATAAGACCTTAATCTGGGGGCTTAGTTTGTCTCATAATGTAATTTACTGGTTATATCAGATCGCATGTCATATTTTGCATGCTTACAATGTGATGTTAAATATTTTTTTCATGGAATCCAGAGTTGGGAAGGCTACTACATGAAAATAGAAAATGAACTGTACCTCCAATAGACCTGGCTGGAAGATATAGTGATTTACTCAAAAGTAATTTTTTAGACATTGCAGTAGATTCATTTAATGCATACCCTCATGGGCCATAGCGAACATGGGGAAAAGTAAATATGATTCTCTGGGCCCATGGTTTGGAAGTGCCCGTAATAATATCAATGTCATCCATAAGTGAGGGGGCCTAGGCAAATATCTTTTCAGATAGTCCAGAATTCCTGGTAACAGCCAGGATACACTTTTTTTACAGGTCCCCTTTGAGAATTGAGCCAGTAACCTGGAGTAGAAAGCACCATGCTTTAGCAATTGAGCTACATAGGACTGGGATGGATTCACCTTTGGTTATTTACACTAATACTAGGTTTCTTCTCACCACTGAATTATATATATTTTTATTGTTTATTTTAAAACACAATAAATGTTTTGTGTCTACATATTGTATACATTCCGAAGAACTGTGAATGCCATGCCAAGAACCAAACACTTTATTCAGGGTCATACTTTTTTTGGAGAACAATTACTTTTGTCAGTGTAGTGTATGTTCTTGCAATGTGGTATAAAGTAACCTTGACTTAGCTTACTTTAGTGTCAGCTGTGTTCATTACGATTTAGTCAAATGTTCATTACTAGATTTGGGAGGCAATTTGAGCTGAAGGGGTTTTGTAAGATTTTACACAACACATTCATATTGAGCTATCATACAGCTGACCATATATATATATATATACAGTGGGGAGAACAAGTATTTGATACACTGCCGATTTTGCAGGTTTTCCTACTTACAAAGCATGTAGAGGTCTGTAATTTTTATCGTAGGTACACTTCAACTGTGAAAGACGGAATACAATAAAAAAAATCCAAAAAATCACATTGTATGATTTTTTTGTAATTAATTGGCATTTTACTGCATGACATAAGTATTTGATCACCTACCAACCAGTAAGAATTCCGTCTCTCACAGACCTGTTAGGTTTTCTTTAAAAAGCCCTCCTGTTCTCCACTAATTACCTGTATTAACTGCACCCGTTTGAACTCGTAACCTGTAGAAAAGATACCTGTACACACACTCGATCAAACAGACTCCAACCACTCCACAATGGCCAAGACCAGAGAGCTGTTTAAGGACATCAGGGATAAAATTGTAGACCTGTACAAGGCTGGGTTGTGCTATAGGACAATAGGCAAGCAGCTTGGTGAGAAGGCAACAACTGTTGGTGCAATTATTAGAAAATGGAAGAAGTTCAAGATGACGGTCAATCACCCTTGGTCTGGGGCTCCATGCAAGATCTCACCTTGTGGGGCATCAATGATCATGAGGAAGGTGAGGGATCAGCCCAGAACTACACGGCAGGGTTAGGGTTGAAGAGTTCTGGGACTACAGTCTCAAAGAAAATCATTAGTAACACACTACGCCGTCATGGATTAAAATCCTGTAGCGCACGCAAGGTCCCCCTGCTCATGCCAGTGCATGTCCAGGCCTGTCTGAAGTTTGCCAATGACCATCTGGATGATCCAGAGGAGGAATGGGAGAAGGTCATGTGGTCTGATGAGACAAAAATAGAACTTTTTGGTCTAAACTCCACCGCCGTGTTTGGAGGAAGAAGAAGGATGAGTACAACCCCAAGAACACCATCCCAACTGTGAAGCATGGACGTGGAAACATCATTCTTTGGGGATGCTTTTCTGCAAAGGGGACCGGGCCACTGCACCGCATTGAGGGGAGGATGGATGGGGCCATCTTGGCCAACAACTTCCTTCCCTCAGTAAGAGCATTGAAAATGGGTCGTGGCTGGGTCTTCCAACCTGACAATGTCCCGAAACACACAGCCAGGACAACTAAGGAGTGGCTCTGCAAGAAGCATCTCAAGGTCCTGGAGTGGCCTAGCCAGTCTTCAGACCTGATCCCAAAAGAAAATCTTTGGAGGGAGCTGAAAGTCCGTAATGCCCAGCGACAGCCCCAAGACCTGAAGGATCTGGAGAAGGTCGGTATGGAGGAGTGGGCCAAAATCCCTGCTGCAGTGTGTGCAAACCTGGTCAAGAACTACAGGAAACGTATGATCTCTGTAATTGCAAACAAAGGTTTCTGTACCAAATATTAAGTTCTGCTTTTCTGATGTATCAAATACTTATGTAATGCAATAAAATGCTAATTAATTACTTAAAAATCATACAATGTGATTTTCTGGATTTTTGTTTTAGATTGTGTCTCTCACAGTTGAAGTGTACCTATGATAAAAATTACAGACCTCTACATGCTTTGTAAGTAGGAAAACCTGGAAAATTGGCAGTGTATCAAATACTTGTTCTCCCCACTGTATATATAGAAATTCTACCTTCTATACACGATACATACACACACTTTTTTATTTCTTTTTTCACACAGTTTTATGCCAAGAGTTTACATTTTATGGGACACAGCATTCATGGGAGTGCATCCCTACATGTGGAACCAATCTTCTTTTGGCTAATGAGTTCTGCAGGTGGTGGGGAGTTGTTTGCGTGCTACACAACATGCCATATACTAATAGAAAACGCTGAGGTAACCATTCTCCAAGTGATGTTGTACTACTCTATTGGGATAGCACTTTACTTCAGCTCTTAACCTTTTCTCTAAGGAAGATTTGCCCACCATTGTCCTATTTCTGTTTTCCTTCCTCTCTTTCAGTGAATAGTAACACCACATCCGGAGTCTTACTGTCCTGCCTCAAATGTGTAAAAAATGTATATTTCTCTGAAGATCCGCAATACCCTGAAATTAAAGAAACCTCACTTTAAGCCCATAATCCTTGACAAATATCTCTCTGTCCATATACTTTTAAAGTTCAATAATCAGCCAATGGATGATGAAGTATCTGGACTTTAATAATGTTACTTTGGGCTTCCTATATGTCCATTAAAGACTTCTTAGATCAGGAATTTGCTGACAATTATGAGGTTGTCACGAGCTGGGTAGCACGATGCCTTTTGGTGGTGGGATCCTGGGGACACTTATTTTGAACACACTTTGGACACCTTGGCCTATTACGCGCACCTGTTTGCACTTGGTGATTTGTGGTTGTATATAGGTTCCTTTCCACAGTCACTTGGTGTGGTTCATTGTCGTTGTTGTACGTTGCGTTTTTTCTTGTAAGTATAAGTCACGTTTTGGTGTTTGTTTGTTCTTTAATATCTGCTGTGTCCAGCGCCTTTGTCAGTACGTGTTGTTTTGTTTCAACGTGAATAAATCCACATATTCCGTCCAAGATGTCTGCACATGGTTCTTACCTCTATCACACCTGTGACAGAGGTACTACAGTCTTCAGAAGATTCCAACATCAATACATTAGCTGGCTTCTCCTGATGACATTAGTGTTCAAGGTCCACAATTCAACGTTCCCGAGAAAATATGTGGCATAATGATGGAACACTCAGCTGTTTAAAGGCTGTGTGAAAACAAAATGGATGGCTTTGTCCTGGACGTCAAAGAGCGGATCAGGGGAAAACAGAATTTTCTATGAATGAGTCATTGAGCAAAGCTGTGCGAGCTGGACATAGGTCAGGGGGGAGATAGGGGGAGGGATCGGTGGTTGGGTCAGAGATAGGAACAAAGTGAGCAGGGGGAGTGAGATATTGGGAAAAGGAGGGGAAGATAAGGGAACCAAAGTGAAGGAGAGAAAGGGCAGAAATTGATGGGTTTTGGCAGGGAGGGACAGATTGATAGAGAGAGCAGGAAAATTAAGTGGAGGGAGAAAGGTAGAGGAAAACTAGGGGGGTACAAAGGAAACCTCCGGGATCACCGGGTCTCCTTGGACCCCAGCTGCTCTCAAAAACACCCACACATGTACGATGCACATAACACAAACCAAAACACATACAAACGCCCATATACAAAATATGATCCACATCTGCACAACGTTTACAGTGTCTGAATGTGTTTGTCTGCAAATTCTTTTTCCCAGTTGTCCTTAAACAGGGGTCAGCCTGCACACAAGTCCAGTAATGAGCAAATACGCTCAACTTAGTGTGGGGGTTTCTGGGTTTTCACTCATGGCCTGGTTTAAATAATGTTTTAGAATTGGCATGTTGTTATCCTATTGCAGTTGTATATCCAATCATTGTGTCCTAGTACCTCTGTCTGAACGGTAAGGATAAATGAAAACTACTATGTCACTCTTGATTGGTAACCCCTTCTTGATCTATGAAGGACTACGCTGTTTGTATAATTAGATAATGACGTCACAATACATTACATCCACAGGTGACCAAAAACACAACGCTGGTTAATAGTTTCTCATTTCAGATATTGACTGGTTAAAATAACAGCAAACAACAACCGGGATTAATAATGTTAAATGGTATACTGAATCATTTTACAGAGTATCGCAAAGAACAGACATGCTTCAATTTTGTAACAAGAAAACATGCGCTCACTATCAGACAACCGGTTGTGTGTTAATAAGTTATATACATAGGATTTGGTAAGTTGCTCTAGTTGCTATTATTTGTGTCAGAAGTATTATGTTTATTTGATCAAAACATGACCACTGGTGTTGGCTGCGTGTTGGTACATAAGCAAACCTTCATGGTCCTCTTGCAAACAATTACAATCTTACATACAGGAAATAAAGTAATAAACACAGTTTGAGATAAATGTGAGTAAAACAAAGTGTGGTGTTGTGCCACTCGTACCTAGACATTCTAATCACACTTTTGTAATTGTACGCTTCAGGGACAACTCAAGCCGGATCACAAGTCAAAGGGTTACAAACTCAAACCCCAATTGGTGTAAGCATTTGGGGAATCTAGAGTTAATACACATTCAGACTTAATGGAGTTTAGCAAGAGAGGGTTTAGCAAGCAACGCCATTTCCTCACTCCCTCTGGACAAGTCTCAATGGCCTAGAAATCCCTCAAACATGATTTAATGCAACTAAGCACCCCTCACGGTATAGTGCACCTTTATTTAATGCTCAAATATTTGGTTTTAATGCATCTATCAAAGGTGGCCAATTATCCATTGGACCACAATTCAGCATACACATCAGTTGAAGGACAATATATTGAAAAGCTTCAGAGTGATTTAAGGTTGTATCAGGTTCCTGCAAACCGAGCAGCTCTTCAGAAAGAGGTGCTGAAATATTTTGTATACATTAGCCTAACCTAGCAGGTATTCTTGTTGTATTTGTGTTTTATATGGGTGCTGAAATTCAAGGGTCGTGACAGACTGTTCTAATGGATTTCAATTCAAGTCAAGGACGGTCCAAAATTAAATATAAAACACACAAAATTCTAAAATGTAGATTTATAACATTAAAATTACAGACAATTGCAATTAATCTCAAATATTTTTCATTGTTTAACAGCACATATATGCACAGTATGTATGTATGTTTGTATGTATCATAACGTATACAGTCTATCATACTACATATTTGCCATTATGTCCATAAGCAAGACACTTAAAGTTGATTAATCCAGTAAATTGCTTGCGCCTGCAAAATATTAAAAACATTTATAGTGGTATGCCAACAATGTGTGGCCAATTTAGTTTTTTTGTTTTAAGAATGCTACAGGACTGAGTGCCTGAATACAGCCCTTAGGTGTGGTACATTGGCCATATACTGCAACCCACAGAGGTGCTTATTGCTACTATAAACTGATTACCAAAGTAATTACAACAGTAAAATGTTATTTCTCATGGCATACAGCCATTGCCAAATGTTTTGAGAATGACACAAGTATTGGTTTACACAAAGCTTGCAGCTGCAGTGTTTTTAGATCTTTTGTCAGACTATACTATGGTATACAAAAGTATAATTACAAGCATTTCAGAAGTGTCAAAGGCTAATATTGACAATTACATTAAGTACATGCAAAGAGTCAATATTTGCAGTGTTGACCCTTCTTTTTCAAGACCTCTGCAATTCGCCATGGCATGCTGTCAACTCACTTGTGGGCCACATCTTGACTGATGGCAGCCAATTCTTGCATAATCAATGCTTGGAGTTTGTCAGAATTTGTGGAATTTTGTTTGTCCACCCGCATCTTGAGGATTGACTACAAGTTCTCAATGGGATTTATGTCTGTTCAACGTTTTGTTCTCCGCGTTACTTAGGACTGGCAAAGTGCTCTTATGGCAAGGTGCTCCTCCATGCTGTAAAAGGCATCGTTGTCACCAAACTGTTCTTGGATGGTTGGGAAAATTTAGCTGTATCCTTAGGCAAAATTGTGAGTGAGCCCACTCCCTTGGTTTAGAAGCAACCCCAGGCATGAATGGTCTCAGGATGCTTTACTGTTGGAATGACACAGGGCTGATGGTAACTCTCACATTTTCTTATCCGGATAAGCATTTTCTGGATGCCCCGAACAATTGAAAAAATGATTCATTAGAGAAAATGACTTTACCTGAGTCCTCAGCAGTCCAATCCCTGTACCTTTTGCAGAATATCAGCCATCCTCCAAAAGTCTTTGCATCACTGTGCATGCAAATGCACTCACAACTGCCTGCTGCCCTGAGCAAGCTCTCCACTGGTGGTGCCCCGATCCCACAGCTGATTGAACTTCAGCTAAACTTGATTTCAAACTCCACCCTCCTTTTACAACTTTGTTTGTTATTTTAACTCAATCAGCATGACAGTTTGATCCCCAGCCTTGTCCTCGTCAACACTCTCACTCTCATCACTGACATGATGTCAGCTGGTTCCTCTGTTGCAGGGATGAAATGGCGTGGAACTTCCTTTGGGGCGATTAAGTGCATTTTTATGGCAAAAAGAACATTTGCAATTACAATTACAATTCATTTGATCACTCTTGTTGACAGGCAGCATACTTTGTGAAAATTAATACTGTTCAGAGTGCAAAACCGTGGTTTTTGGCCATGGTTTTGCACTCTGAACACTGCTTTAAGCCAATAAACAGATATTAAACCAGGTTTATAATGAAATGTAACCCTCGGTACTGTATTCATCCAGAATTCTGACTGATTCCTGCTGTTTTTTTTCTGGTCCACAGCACCACTCAGGAGTGAGTTTATTCAACTTCTCATGCATATGTACGTCTGTCACGTACAGAGCTCTTTGAAAAGCTTTTCCTATTTCCTTTACCCCCCACCGCTAAATAATGTAGATCATTTGAGCAACATGTGTCATATATGATAAGTTTCATTGTGTTCACACCTCTTTCACTGGCCCATTTCCTTCAAAATATGAGATAATTTCAACCTGCGGCCAAAGAATTTCAAATTTCCCATTAGTGTATTATTTGAAACTGAGCACTCTACATTGTTGTGTTGGAACATCAACATGTATTGCTGCAATGAAACCCTCCATTTTCATTTTTCTCAATTCATTTTTCAACCTGTGTGTATGTGTATGTGTCAGTGTTTGGGAGTCATAACAGGTCCCTTAGAGTCATAACAATGGGTGCCAGATGTAAGAGGTGGCAGAGGCTTGCGTTCTGGGATACTGTTATCGCAGTATCAGCCAAATATGTGCTGACATTGAAAAATTAGACCAGCTCCATTGTTGTTTTTTAAACCAGCATTTTTGGAAATTCTTTTTGGAACTATGGGGACAAATTTGAGCCAATCTTGGCTATTATGTGCATTGTGAGTACTTACCCATATATAGGTTGAAAAACAACAAATGTAAGCACTAATACCTGTCTAATATTCTACATTTCAAAATAGGAACAACAGATGACATCAGGGCTTAGGTTTTATGTTTCACAACATGGGTTCTGGCTGGCTTTTGAATGTGAGCACCGTGCATGACAAGTCATTGGCGATGTCTCTCCTACTATTTGGGCAACTTTTATCATTGTTTTGTCTTTGGGGGAGGGAAATGTTTCAAATAAGGAGAATTTTATAATCCAAATAAAGAGTAAAAAGAATACTAAAGCAGTCTTTAAAAAATGAACATGCACATATTGGCAACAGTATAAACCACCAATTACATGGTCTTTTGTCAAGCATGTACTAGTACTTTAGCTGTGGCCAAATGTTTTGAGAATGTCACAAATATTAATTTTCACAAAGTCTGCTGCCTCAGTTTTTATGATGGCAAATTGCATATACTCCAGGATGTAATGAAGAGTGATCAGATGAATGGCAATACATTGCAAAGTCCCTCTTTGCCATGAAAAGTAACTTAATCACCAGAAAAATATTTCCATTGCTTTTCAGCCCAGCCACAAAAGGACAAGCTGGCATAATGTTGGTGAACCTTCCATTAACACAGGTGAGTGTTGACGAGGACAAGGCTGGAGATCACTCATGCTTATTGAGTTAGAATAACAGACTGGAAGCTTTAAAAAGAGGGTGGGGCTTGAAATATTTGTTCTTCCTCTGTTAACCATGGTTACCTGCAAGGAAACACATGCGGTCTTCATTGCTTGGCACAAAAATGGCTCCACAGGCAAGGTTATTGCTGCTATCTACCATTTATCAGATCATGAAGAACTTCAAGGCGAGAGGTTCAATTGTTGTGAAGAAGGCATCAGGGCGCCCAAGAAAGTCCAGCAAGAGCCAGGACTGTCTCTTAAAGTTGATTCAGAAGCGAGATTGGGGCAGCCCCAGTGGAGAGAACTGCAGAGGAATGGGGTAAAGTAACTTCCAGAAAAACACTTGTCCAGAAAAGAAAAGGTAAGCACTTACCGTCAGTCTGGTGTCATGCTAACAGTAAAGCATCCTGAGACCATTCATGTGTGGGGTGGCTTTTCAGCCAAGTGATTGGGCTCACTCACAATTTTGCCAGGGCGAAATGTAGAGATCCTCAACATTGCAAGTATCAACTCTTTGCATGTACTTAATGTAATTGTCAATAATAGCCTTTGACACTTATGAAATGCTTGTAATTATACTTCAGTATACCATAGTAACACCTGACAAAAATATCTAAAAACACTGCAGCAGCAAACTTTTGTTAACCATTACTTGTCTCATTTTAACAATTGGCCACAGCTGTACTGTCTAAACATGCACAAATGTGACCTTTTGGACCTTGGTTTTTCAGAAACAAACTTCCCAGGTGAGAATTAGTCAGTGTCAACAGGTAATTGGGAAGAATGGATTCTATAATTTACACTGCTCAAAAATGAATTAATGTCACATCAGGTCTCAATGAAGGAAATACACTGCTCAACAAAAGCCCACTGCACCATTGTAAGTTCTGGCGATGGGTCTGATAATTCTATCCCGGTACCTTACAGCAGTCTGAGTACAGTTGGCTAGCACGTGGAGGTATGTGCGACTCTCAAAGGAAATGCCTCCCCAGACCATTACTGACCCACTGCCAAATCAGTCATGCTGGATGATGTTGTAAGCAGTTCACCACAGCATAGCCAGATTCTTTCAAGTATGTCACATGCTCATTGTGAACCAGCTCTAATCTGTGAAGAGAACGGGACTACAATGGCTG
Organism: Novumbra hubbsi; assembly: GCA_016801125.1. NCBI lineage: Eukaryota > Metazoa > Chordata > Actinopteri > Esociformes > Umbridae > Novumbra > Novumbra hubbsi. The sequence goes on from JACXGK010003742.1 coordinate 10,772, forward strand.
ACCTGCCAATTCTGGTGTTCTTTGGTGAAGGTCACTGCTACACGGTGCTGAGCTGTGAGCACAGGTCCCAATAGAGGACCATCATGTGACCCTCATGGAGTCTGTTTCTCACAGTTTGATCAAAAATATGCGCACCAATAGCCTCCTGGAGGTCATTTAATAGGGCTCTAACACTTCTATGACCCTATCCAACTCTCCTCAGGTAACGGCCCATCTCCTAGTATCTCATCCATGTTCATGAGACTGTACTTGGAGACATAACAAACATTCTTGCAACGGCACATATGGATGTGCCATCCTGGAGGAGCTGGAGTACCTGTGAAACCTGAATGGGCCCAAGCGAATCAGTCAGGAAGAATAAGGAGAGATCAATTATCTGGGCCACCCCATGCCAAACCGTTTGCTTCCTTTTGGGGGTTGTTTTGCTGTCGCTTTTCAGATGACATTTATTCACATCCCTGAAGTTGAACATGGTGTTATATTGTGATGATTGCATGTTCCCTTAATTTGTTTGAGCAGTGTATTTTATGAAATTTGCTGAAGATTCTAAATTTACCGTTTAAAAGTTTGGGATAATTTATGTTTTCCATGAAAAAATACATTAATAAAGTTTGAAAAGGAACCATAGCAAAATGAAAAGTAAATATAGTCATTGAAAAGGTTACAAATAATTATTAATAAAAAAAAATAATTGTGTGCTTGAAAGAATCCTACATTTGCAGCTGTCCAGGACTGGCTGGCAGAAGCCGTTTGGCGAACCCAAACAAGAGTCACACTGGTGGATCAGGCATGGCGGCCAAAAAAACAAGCGTCAAGAACAGGAGTGTAATGAGAAAACAGGCTTGAAAACATAAATGAGGTGTCAGGTAATGAAAAGAACAGTAGGGGAACAATTGGTGCTAGGGAAGTTTACTAGTAGGAAGACTATACACAAACAAGTACAAAATAGCAAGGCATGTACCATAATACGAACAGGGTGCACAAAACCTGACTAGTAGAGACATGGACTGGCAAGGGCTGCGACGGACACGGTAGAAATAGAGTGGTGCTAATGAGGGGATGAGCAGCAGGTTTGCAGGATGAACAGGTGGGCTGGGATTAGCGGACCGGATACTAGAGCCCAGAGTCTGACATGCAGCAATGACAGCTATGCTGTCTTTTGGCATTCCAGTTCTCAATTAGATGAGACAATCTGAAGAGAGTTCAAACCATACTTCCTGATGCACCTCTCACGGGTTGGATGGGCTTAATGGGCAATTCACGCGGCTCCCAAAACAGCTCAATCGGGTTGAGATCCAATAATTGCATTATTAGCTCATGCATTGTTTGGATCATTGTCCTACAGTAGGTAAAAACTGGCTCCAATCAAACACCATCAACATGGTATGGCATGGTGTTGCAAAATGAAATTCTAGACTTCATTCAAGATCCCTTTTTACCATGAAAAATCTCAACCTATACCAACACCAAAGCACCCCCATTGCCTCCACCATGCTTGACAGATGGCGTCATGCACTCCTTCAGCATCTGTTCACTTGGTTTGCATCTCACAAATGTTAATTTTTATGATCCAAATACCTCAAACTTAGATTTCTCTGCCCATAATCCCCTTTTTCTAATCTTCCTTTTTCCACTGTCTGTGTTTATTTGCTGATCTCAATATTTTCTTTTTACTGGCCGGTCTGAAATGTGTTTCTTCTTTGCCTCTCTGTTTAGAAGGCCAGCATCCCGGAGTAGCCTATTTACTGTTGATGTTAAGATTGGTGGTTTGCAGGTATTATTTACTGCTGTCCAAAGGCATTGTCATAACTACAATTTGTCATAATTGAGTTACATATCAAAATAAAGTTTTGGGTGTCTGTTTCAATTGTTGCTCCTGCTTCAAGATATAAGGGTGTAATAATTGCAGTAACTACAAAATTGGTCATTAAACTAAGGAAGACCGACATATGTGTGTAAATACGCCGGTCTGCCTTGGTATTGTACCCAGGATTGTGAAATGAGCCTTACAACGCATGATTTTAGAAGATCTAGTACTGGCCAGCTACTGAACTGGCAATGTTAATGTGCTTGCCTTGTGTGCCTTGGCAAACTATTTCTATGCATTTACCTCTCGCTGCGCCCCTTTCTGATTTCAACTCCCTCAAACAATTAACCCCTAGTTTAGAAGCAAACAACTAGCAAAATAAATATAAAGTCATAAGCCCCTTTCATACATTAAGAAGGATATATCCCTGAATGAAAGCAGTCACATTGCAGTAACATTGCCGTTTAACAAGCAGAGCAATTTACAAGGTCATTTTATTTAAAGCTATAGCAGTATTTGTTTTAATGTTTTTGTTTATAACAACTGTTCATGTACTTATTTATTTTGTTTAATTTATGTGAGGGTGAAGACAATGTTTATATTAGATAATGAAGATCAACTTGTTAAGGATGGAATGATCATCATTATTATCTATTAATAAAACACACATCTTTTAAAAGAACTATCAGAAATACAAAGAAGAAAGTGAAACAATGTTCCTGATACTGAAAATAAACTAATAAATCAAGATACATGAATTCTTTATGTCACGTCTATAGTGTGTAGCGAAACCAAATGCAGACATTTTCAAAGTAAAAGTGAATTTATTCCATAAAACAGACACTAAACACAAACTGTAGACGTAAAGTAAAGGTGCTGTATGTAAACGGCAAAACAGAACTTAAACAACTTACAAATAAATGTGTAGAGTATCCACAGGAATAAATGTATAAAACAAGCTAGGACCGTGAGCGTTGTCAATTCAAACAAACAATAAACCACATCCGAGTGTGGGAAAACCTAACCTAAGTAGGCTCCCCAATAAGGCTCCCCCAATAATCAACAACTGATCACAGCTGCTCTGACTGGGGAGCCCACAGTGCCACAGAGATGGCTAGAGGCCTCTCTGTGTGTCATGTCCTGACTGTGAGCCCCAAAGCATAGAGATGGCTAGGGGCCCCCCAGCCAGGACATGACACATTAAGACACCACAGTTAAGTCATTAAGTCTTTCTTGTTATTGATGACAATATAAAGGCAGAGTGTCGTATCTGCATTTTTGGGGTAATAGCTTAAAACATTTGGGGGAAATATTACGCATGAAATAACCTATTGAAGACTTTGTATTTGAAAACAAATTTAAAGCCAGTTTCACTCTAGCTGCAGTTATGACTAGAGTTTTTAGGGCAGTTTAATGAAGCTGCAAGTTATAAGGACCTGTGAGGCTTCTGTTTCGCTTGACACCCTGGAAACTCAACACTATGTATTTGTCCTCTGGCTCAGTTGTGCCCTTGGGCATCTCACTCTTCTTTCTATACCGGTTAGAGACAGTTTGTGCTGTTCTGTGAAGGGAGTTGTACACAGCATTCTACAAGAACTTCAGCTTCTTTACATTTTCCAACATAGAATAGTATACATTTCTCAGAAAAAGAATAGACTGATTAGTTCTTTTTACAATGTGTAGGGGAAACGAGGCAAAGTGAACAAGAAAATTGATGGACCAGGTGTGAAAAATAGGGTGGAGCCAGTTAAAAGGCTGGTGATGTTGACTGCCGGAGCTGCGGCCATTCAGCGAGGGGGCACAGGGGTATTGGAGGACTAGTCTAAATAAGGCCTGTTTCATAGGTTCTTTAATAAGTACAACAGTTTTCAGATGTGTTCACGTAATTTGATTGTAGTTTTCTACTGATCAATTAGCTTTTAATCAATTATAAACTAGGTTTGGCAAACATAACGTGCCATTAAAACAAAGGACTGATTTTCCTAATAATCGGCCTCTGTACACTGTAGTAGATATTTCATAAATATCTGCCATTTACAACATGTCTACACTGTATTTCTGTTAAATTTCATGTTATTTGAATTACCTAAAGTGACCCCAAACTTTTGAACATTAGCATGTTTTTCTTTACATTTGGATTCAGCCTTGTGTCAGTTAAATTTGTTTTGCTCAATCTTTGTTTGAGAAATGTCTGAACAGTTCCCTTCAATATGCTTTTATTGTGATGCATTTTCATATTCATATCCGTTTCTAAGTAACAATCTTACATGCAACTCACTCAGGGGTATATTATATTGTATATCATTATATCAGTTGTGCATGCACAACCAAGACCTAAACAAAGAGATATTATTGAGGTCCTGGCATGCATCAGAGAGGCAATCCTGACAAAGGACCTATGAGTGCTTCCAACCAGTCATTAAACCCACAAATTGACAGTTCTGTCCTGTGTTGACACACATATCATTCTGGGATATCATCCCCAAAAACTGGTACATTGGCAGAGAACATATTCACACCTGCATTGAGATAAAAATGTGCGTAAATGGTGCTGAAAGGCTTCTAGATTGCTGTGACAGTGTTAATGAAGACGTACACATCTGTAGGGGCCGATCCTGGAGCCAGAGCCCGCCCGCCAACCTCCTTGGGATTTGGCCAGAGAAAAGGACTCTTTCTTGAACGGCACGGCAAGGGAGCCCAAGGTGTGGAGAGAAGGACAAGGTGAGGGGCCTCTGGGACTGTACAGATGGTGTTGAGCGATGCACAGCACTGAGAGGAAGTGCTCTGGCTTGGCCCAGCAAACAGAGACATGTGAGCACTTGACTAGCTATTTAAACAAATGCCTCCCTGAATGTGCAGCTCTAAGCAAATCAATGTCTTAAAAATAGTGATTAGAATATCTACAAATACACATATATGTGTCATGTGAAAAAGTTAGGGCACCCCATGAAATAACTTTTATAAGAAATATAGACATTTGATCTTCTTTCAAAAAATATCTACAAATAAAGGTTATATAATTAAATCAAATACAATGAAATTTGAACCATGTTAGCAATTTGATACATTATTTAACCAAAAATATTTACAAAGCATTCTTACTGAGTAAAACGTTAGAACACCATATGACCTAATAGCTGGTTTTGCCCCCTTTGGCTGAAATAACCTCAATAAGACGTTTCCTATAACAGTCTACAAGACTCTGACATCGAGTCTTGTAGCATGCAGGTTTTTTCAGCTGTGTGATGTTTCAGGGGATTCTTGCAAGCACAGCCAATTTCAAATAACCCAACAGCATCTCACTAGAATAAAGATCGTACTTTGACTTGGCCATTCCATAACTTTCCATTTGTTTACTTTGAGCCATTCTTTGGTGGATTTACATTGTCATGTTGCATTGTTCACATCCGGCTTCAATTTCCATATTTAATTAGACATTTTCAATGATAGTGAGCTGGCCAGGCCCTGCTGCAGCAAAGCAGCCCCAAACCATGACATTTCCACCCCCATGCTTTACAATTGGTAGGATGTTCTTGTGCTCAAATGTTGTCTTTGGTTTGTGCCACACGTCCTCTGTTACTGTGCCCAAACAAATCTACTTTGGATTAATCTGTCCAAAGCACATTGTTTTCCAGAAGTCATGTCCTTTGTCGAGGTGTTCTCTGGCAAACTCATGCAAATCAAACTTGTACTTTGACATCAACTGTGGCAAGAGCTACCGGTAGGTCCCGAGATTATATTTTAGTATTGTTGGAGACTTTTTTAAACATCTAGAGGTCTGCTGGACTTGCTAGGACGGCCTGACCTGGGGATGTTGGCAGTTGTTTTAAATGTTCTCTACTTGTAAATTATTTTAACAGTGGAATGGCTTAGGAATGGCTCACAAAGAAAGAAAATGAAGAGTTCTGGAATAGCCAAGTCAATGCCCGGATCGTAAGCCTATTGAGATGCTTTGGGGTGATTTGAAACAGGCTGTCAATGCAAGAAAGACATTCAAACATCACACAGCTCAGAAAATGTTTCATAAAGGAGGTGGGAAAACGTTCTCCTAGTCGGTGTCAGAGACAGGTAAGACAGTTATAGGAAACATCTTATTTAGGTTATTTCAGCCAAAGGGGACAATACCGGCTATTAGGGTGTCCTAGCTTTTTCCTCAATGGCATCTTTGTAAATCTTTTTTAAAATAAATTATATCAAGGTTATATCATCTATAGATATTGGAAAGAAAATCTAATACTTATTTGTCCATATTTCTTAAAAAATAACTAAATATTTAATTGATTGTCCCAATTTTTCACATGACTGTATGTATGAAGTGTTGCTGGTTTTTCTACTTTAATGGACAAAGACAGTTGTATAAAGATATCTACCAGTTTCAGCACAATTACACAGGGTACAATTCTGTATTTTTGGTAAAAGTAGTAAGGATTCTTATACTGATCTGCAGTGCTTAGGCTGTTCTCACCCATACCCATGCTTGAGCATGTTTCTAATGAACCAGGAAAGCCAGGATTTAACCATCTAGTACTGCAGGCCCTTTTCAGTGAATATGACGCAGAGGCTGTGTACTTTGTTCGCCTTCCAAATTACGCCCTATTCCTTATATGGGGCACTACGTTTAGCAAGCGCTTGTAGGGTGCTTATGAAAAGTAGTGCAGCAAAAAGGGTATAGGGTGTGCTCAGACAGGTGCATGCCTCGGAGAGGCAGATACCCCGGTGGCAGGAGGTCAACCTGACCTGTAGACTTGATCTATAGGCTTTTTATTGTTATTAGAGGGATCTGGACTGTGTCCTGCATTCAATCGGCACAACGACAAGGTCAGCTACATTTCCCCAGCGCTGCTCCGCACCAGTATCGAGTTACGGGGGGTGACGCATGAGTCCATGTCAGCGAGGCTTCACGAACAATTCCAAGGGGAGGAAAGAGAGACACGAGAGAGAAACAGCGGGAGAGAAAAAGAGAGAGGGAGAAAAAATTGTGACAGCAGGCAGGTGCTTTGTGTTTTCATTGAACGCCCTCCCACCTACCTCCATTTCCTCCCTCCATCACCAACCTAGTGAATGAGTTGAGGAAGTTCTCCATGTCAGAGTAATTTAGGGATAAGGTATGCAGGGTTCCGAGTCACCGGATTGCTAGCATCTGTGACCACACTTCAGCTGGGCATAGAAACATTGCGATGCGAATGCATTTACAGAAAAACGTAATTGAATAAAGCTATTTAAAAGAAGTACAAACTGATTTATTTACTTTTTTGAACCGAGCATCTTGAATGACCACAGCACCCACGTAGTGACACAGGCACACACACATACACACACTCCCCCTTTATTTCTCTTCAAGCAGAAAAGTGATGACCAATGCAAGGGATATGAAATCATTGTTATTGATAGAGGATCAGGGGAACCGAAGGCTCTGGCACATTCTGCAGAAAAATATTATCCAGACTTGAGCTGTGGACTATGTCATCATTATGACCACGCTGCTGCTCACTAGACCCGACTACGCAGCTGCAGATTCTACAGATAGGGGAGGGAGTTGTGGTCTTAACCTTATGTCTCTGCGGTACTACACGTTAAACATGTGAATGATGAGCTGCATGTGAAAAAAGATCTTACCGAGACAGGTCACATGAACAAGACTACTTTAGCTGTTGAGGTCAATGGGTCTGCAGCACAAGATAGGTAGTAGACGCTAAAACGTGAACGACGATGTGCCAGAGAATTCAACAGACACTGATGGGGGCTGGACCATTAGGCCTGCGGTGTGTACATTGTGTTCTTTCACGGTAGATCTGACTAAACTAAGAGGTAGTAAAAGAACAGAATGTGAATGATAAAAATCCTGCCTTGGATTTCAATGGGAGGCAGATGTGAATGGGGGGTAGATGTTGAGAGACAGGGACCGGTCTTAGAGGCCGTGTTCCTAGGATCTGAGATTACAGGATTGTGGTTAACCCTCAAATCACCAGCATATTTTTCACACATTACATATGACCCATATTTATGTTATCTGTGTGGGATTCATATACACAACCTTAATGTAGGTATTGTTGTGCTTTAACAACTGAGGAAAAACTACTATCCTGCCTATGTACTTTATAATAACGTAAAATATGATAAACGTAAAATATAGGATGTGATAACCTAGCATAATTTTGTTACAAAGTTATTTGATATGGCCACAAATGGCAACCATATCAGAGGGGGTTTGAACACTGCCAAAGTCTGACAACATTGAGCAGGCTGCAAACTCAGGTGCAGTAAACCATCATCTTTGTTAAAAATTTGGCACAACATTATGTGTGTGCAGCCATATCCGAAAGGCTCTGCACCTAATTGAGTTCCAAGAGAGGTGGACTTGAGTCAAATGACTTGGGCTTTTGACTTGGACTTGAGACAAGTATTTTGCGACTTGACTTGGTAAAAAGCAAAAACACTTCTAACTTGATTCTGACTTGAGGCCTATTACTTGTGACGTGAGTTGCATAACTCAAGAGACAATCCAAGCAACTTCTTCTGATCCTTTCTGACCTCAGTGAGCTTGCGCGGCCCACTCTCAAAGACCTAATGTTCCGTTTTCTTAACGCGCATCCATTAGGTGTGACACAACAATACTTGACTCTAATTGGACTTTTCAATGTCACTCCAAACAAATCCTAACCTTCATTTACTTTGAGACACCTGAAAGTCCACAATGATAGGAAAGAACAAAACTACGGCTGTGCTCTGACCTGGAACCTGACTGGGCATTGGCTCATCAATGTATGACGGCTGACATTGAGATTGCTCTCACCACAATCTCAATATTTGCTAATCTAATATGTCGGTCGACTAAAGTCAGTAATACGTTTGCCTAATGTGAAAATATTGTAATAAACTGTATCTTCAGCACTTTAAAGCATCATTTTGATGTGAAGTGTCACTAAATCCAAAATTGCTTATGCCTAAAAAGTATAAAAAGTGCTATTGTATCCCACAAATGTTGCTTTTGTGACCAAGACAGTGAGCATTTTAACTGAGAAAACCGACACATTTGTGTAATTTCGTTCTTGTAAGGTCAGAAAAAAACAACATATGAAGGTATTTTTACTAAACTAATACAAACAAATACTATGTACAACCTTGTCTGTAAAAGTTTTGAGAATTACACAAATATTAATGTTAACAAAGTCTGCTGCCTCAGTTTTTATGATGGCAAATTGCATATACTTCAGAATGTCATGAAGAGTGATCAGATTAATTTAAAAGAATTGCAAAGTTCCTCTATGCCATGAAAATGAACTTAGTCCCCCAAAAAATAGCCACTGCATTTCAGCCCAGCCACAAAAGGAACAGCTGACATCATGTCAGTGATCTACTCGTTAACGCAGGTGAGAGTGTTCACGGAGACAAGGCTGAAGATCAATCTGTCATGCTGATTGTGTTAGAATAACTGACTGGGAGCTTTAAAAGGAGAGTGGGACTTCAAATCATTGTTCTTCCTCTGTTAACCATGGTTACCTGCAAGGAAACACGTGCAGTTAGCATGGCTTTGCACAAAAAGGGCTTTTGGATATTGCTGGTAGTAAGATTGCACCTAAATCTACCATTTAGGAGATTTAGGATCATCAAGAACTTCAAGGAGAGGTTCAATTGTTGTGAAGAATGCTTCAGGGCGCCAATAAAGACCAGCAAGTGTCAGGACCGTCTCCTAAAGTTAATTCAGCTGCGGGATCTGGGCAGCACCAGTGCAAAGCTTAGGAATGGCAGCAGGCAGATGTGAGTGCATCTGCGCACATAGTGAGGCCAATAATTTGAGGATGGCCTGGTGTCAAGAATGGCAGCAAAGAAACCACTTCTCTCCAGGAAAAAACATCAGGGACAGACTGATATTCTGCAAAAGGTAAAGGGATTTGACTGCTGAGGACTGGGGTAAAGTAATTTTCTCTGATAAATGCCCTTTAAGATTGTTTGGGGCAACCGTGAAAATGTTTGTACAAAGGAGAACAGGTAAGTGCTCATGTGTGGGATTGCTACTGCCAATGGAGTGGGCTCACTCACAATTTTGCCTAAGAACACAGCCATGAATAAATAATGGTACCAAAACGTCCTCTGAGAGCAACTTTTCCCAACCATCCAAGAACAGTTTGGTAACGAACCATAAGGCAAAAGTGATAACTAAGTGGCTCAGGGAACAAAACATCGAAATATTGGGTCCATGTCCAGGAAACTCCCCAGACTCCCCTCCTTAATCCTATTGAGAACATCGTGTCAACCCTCAAGATGCGGGTGGACAAACAAAAACCCACAAATTCTGAAAAACTCCAAGCATTGATTATACAAGAATGAGCTGCCAGGATGTAGCCCAGAGGTTAATTGACTGCATGCCAGGGCGAATTGCAGAGGTTTTGAAGAAGAAGGGTCAACACTGTAAATATTGACTCTTTGCATGTACTTCATGTAATTGCCTTTGACACTTACAAAATGCTTGCTCCAGGGAGTACCCTCCCATGTGCTTCTTGATTTTATCAAGATGAGCATCAAGGATATGGACTTTGAGGGATAATCTGCATCCCATTGTGCCATAGTTCTGAATCTGAATCTCAACCAGCATAGTTTTGGCCTTGTGATTTTCCAGGAGACCCCAAACTGCTGTATAACTGCTCTCAAACGTATTATTCTCATACAGATGGACTACGCTTCATTCTGATGTTTCACAAGTATTTATTGCTTTCTACTTTACCAGAAAACACTGTGAAAAACTGAAATAAAATACAGATTACATTTATAAATTCAAACATATTATCAGTACAAAATGCGTCTATTTTATACTAAACTAAATGCAGATTCCGATAGCTAACCTCAATATCCTTCCAAAATATGAACTCCCATTAGCTTATGAAACAATAAATAAATTCAAAAAAGAAATAAATCGCATACCGTGTACGCATACAATCGCATACCGTGTACGCCTTCTGACCAGAAATTCAGGAGTAGTTAATCCTTTGGTCTCACTCATATTCTCTACATCACCTTACTCAGCGTTCAGCATCAGAAAGTTTGAGTTCTTCCGATTAGTACACTTGATCACATGACCACCGTATGTTAACTATTCAACAGAAATCACAGGTATTCTTATTATTGCCCAAGAAATTAAGGAAGCAAAAATAAGATTTTTCTCCAGGTTATTTAAAATTATAATTGCACAACACTTGTTATAACAACACATATTCTGCGACAGCTACATACTGCAACAGTGCTGTTCCAAGCCACTTTCTCCTTGGTAGTGAGCGTCCTGGTGAATTAATTACCCTCCAGGATCATCTTTATCTGTGGTCCAACAAAGACAACGGCCTTTGAACTCCCAAAGGCAGAGATAGCAGGAACACTTTGTAAAACCGCCTTGGAGACCCATGTGAAATGCCACCATTTTGAAGTCTCATATGACATCCCATACTTCATGTTACGTTGTAATCCTCTTTGAGGTGTGTTGAGTGAGCAAGGTAAAGGTTGGTGCTTGTTACCATTATGGTGCAGAACAGCATTGAGGCTCCTGGATGGGCTGTCAAGGAAGAGGTGCATTGTGGCTGAACCCATCCCGACGAGTGAAGAAGTTGGAAAAAGGTTGCTGACGCTTCCTCTGATCTGCAACTTGCACATTTTCATCCAATAAGTGTCAGAAAGAAAACAGAAAGTTGAGAGTGAATTAACCTTTCAGATGGACAATGATCATAAGCATAGGGTCAACATTGGAGTGAAAAAGATAGTGTGCCTGTTCAATGTGCAAATCTCAATCCCAATCCGAATATTTTGAACTAGTTAGTTCCAGTCTACAAATCTGCCAAAATGCTAATCTGCCAAGACCCAAATCCCTCTGACACCGGGCAAAGTGTTGTAAATGATCAGCAGACTTTGTATACTATTGGCAGTTCTCTGTTGCACAAAAATAAGGTAATGTTGGTTCTGTATGGTCATTGTCATAAAGATATACACAAATACATTAGGTGCTATTTCTATTGAAAGAATCTGTCCATTTAGACCAATTCACTGGTACAGATGCCCCTATTATCGTCTGGTGGTATGAAACATTTGTAATTATTATGAAACGAAAGATAAATGTCTAATCTCAGATTATTATAGGAATGTTTTGTCTAAACCCCAATACATTTTTTAACCTTTCTAATGAATCAATGCCACCAGACAGTGGTTCCCGGGATATGATTTTGGACCCATTTGGGCTGACAATAACACTGATGTACCAAAACACCTTTCTAATATGCCTTTGGTCCTCTGGCGTGCCACCAAAACAGCGCCAACCTGCCGAGGTATGGAATCTAGACATTAGCAGCATATTCTTCAGGTCCTGAAAGTTGTGTGTCCAAATCTACATTCAAATGAATGCATGGACCAGCAATGTTCTGATGCCAACAAAGCAAGAGCAATAACAGCATCTGGAACAACTATGTTAATTAACAGGCTGATAAACCCGGTGTGGGCTATTTTCACTCAGGTGGTGTCGTAATTCCCTTTAAAAAAATGACCGCTTGCCAGTTTCCAACGGTTAGTTGTGTACAATGGTCTGACGGCGCAAATTTTGCTAGCTAAGTAAACATTTCCAAGTGAGACCCTGAAAAAGATGTCTAAGAACACTGTTTCTTTCAGAAACAGGAGAATAAATGCATATTTTAGAATGCATAGCCTCCCAAATATGCACTCTTAAGTATTTTAGCAGGCATTTTACTAAAGACCAGGTAGGGGAGAAGGAGACTGGTTAAAGGAGCCTTACCAGTTCTATTTAAGTGGAACAATTTCATCATCCTGCCACCAAGGCCCAGCGTTTGGGAAAGGAGAGAGATACCTGCCAAGATCAACCACGATGAGTCCATGGAGTGTAATGTTAGCCTGTATCATGACTACTGTGCTGTCCCTGAACCAGCTTCATTGGACATGTCATTTCAAGAGAACGAGTACCTCAAAAAACAAAATAGAATATTTAACCCTTAAAGGTCTAAGGCCTTCTTGGAATTACCAAAATTTGCCATCATTATCTTGACCTTTTGACCTCTCAGGAGGTCATCCCATTTACTAGAATTATGTCCTATATACTGTAGATTCTCAAAACCCTTAACTAGAAGGAGGATGAATAGATAACATTTTTTGAGAAGTGAGTATTTTGAGCATATTGGTGACAATGTGTGAAGAGAATATGAAAACATATGTTGACATATTGAGAAGCACATAGTATACTCATACAGGTAGGGCATTTTAAATGTGAACATCCCCTGGGGTTCAAAACAACGCTAAGTTGTCTATTGTATGAGCATATAACATAATAAACAGAAAAACTGCATTATTTCATTCCAAAACTGTACAACATCAACCAAAATTTTCATTTGGGGGTCACTGTATCTAGATGAGGGATCACTTTATATAAAAATCTAAGCTCAGATTTGATTCTGATCAGATCAAATTAACCTCAGATAAAATGTTGAGTTTTTTTTATAAAATCGCAGAAATACATGAACTGCAGCAGACTGTCCCCTACAACGTGGAATGTAGGGTTCTATAATTAATAATTACAAAGATATGAATAGAAATGTAACAGGTGCGCTTTTTGACACACAATTGTATCTAACGGCCTTTAAGGTTTTTTGGTCAAGATTTGGAAGGCTTTGACATTACAAAAAAACACAATACACACAGCATTCCTTCCAGAAGAATGTCTTCTATTACTTGGTGAAAACCGTAGGCTTCTATCTTTAACCAATCTGGAGACATGAATAGAAATGTAACGTGTGCGCTAATTGACCCAATTTTTGACATTTCAAGACTTACTGTGCAGTGGAAAATATGCAAAATAAGCAAAACAGCACCCTGGGAAAATTGCATTTTCTAGTTACCACGCTTTTAGGGACAGAATTCGATTATGGCGATCTTCAGTTAGAACGTAACTTGTTCTGTAACGACATGGGCCAGCTTTACCCTACCGAAGTAGCCGTGTTTGTTTGTCAAAGGGGTTATAACAGGTTCTCGTCGAGTGTCATGTCAAGGATCTTTGCGCTCTGTGAGGGGACCACTGTGGATTTGTCAACCATGATGGATAGATCTTGGTGGGGACTTTTGTGGAGGAAGAGCAGCTCTGTCTTATCAAGGTTAAGCTTGTGGTGGTGGCCTGACATTAAACCTGAGATGTCTTCCAGGCATTTGGTGTTCCAAATGAAAAGGGAATGAGAAGACTAGTTGAGTGCCATTGGCGTAGCGATATAGAAAATAGTAGTGGGACAAGGACAGATCCTTGGGGTACACCAGTAAAGAGAGCATGTGGCGCAGGCACAGACCTGGTTAGTTGTTTTGGGCAGCAGAGGTATTAAGAGTTGGGTTCTTGAGGAGGGCAACATGAACCTTGCAAACCATTTCGAAATGGTACAAATAGGGAAGAAGGAGGTTTAGGAAAGAGGAAAAGGCGGCAAATGTGTGAGTGATTTAGTGAGATATAAATTGTCTTCAGCGGCAGAAACAAAAGACGACAAGGTAGAAAGATGTCAATGGAAAGATGACATCTCTAGAAGTTTTGTTTTCCCTGACTTTTGCTCTGCAGCCCACAGCCTTGTTCTGTTACCTCTCATTAAATCAATCAGCCACAGAGTGGTAGGGGAAGCTGGGCTTGCCATGAGAACAAGGGACAGAGGTAGTTGAAAGAGGTGGAAAGAGATGACAGTAGGGTGAGGAGGCAGACTCAGGAGACAGAAGGGAAAAGAGGTTAGTAGAAGGGAGAAATTATAAAACAGGAGAGTAGATAAAGAGAGGAAACAAAGTTTGTGATAATGCATTACAGTCTGGGAATTAGATAGAGTTAGCAGGGTTAGAAGACAGAGGGAGAGAGAATAAGACAAAGTATTGATCAGCGACCTGATAAGATCAAGAATGTGATCAAGCACTTTACCTGCCTTGTGGGTAGGAGGGACTGCAAGAGGAATAGGTCTATGTCTGAAAATTATGGAAAAATGTTGCCTGAAATAAATCAAAGACAGGAGTACGAAGGTTGAAGTCACCTATCACTGTTGGGTTTGTGGCGAGACATCATCTGAAAATAAGTGTGAAGCTCATTTAGGAACACTTCTAAGGCCCGTCGTGGAAGAGAAATGACAAGAATGTTATACTTGTTGGTAAGTGATAGTGACAGCATGGAATTCAAATGAGGATAAGGAAAATGGGGAATTAGAAAGAGAGACTCTCCACTTTCGAGAGATAAGAATACCATGTCGTCGACTAGATGTTCTCTGGGTTTGAGACAGCACATACAGTGGGGAGAACAAGTATTTGATACACTGCCGATTTTGCAGGTTTTCCTACTTACAAAGCATGTAGAGATAGAGCAGTGGAGATAGGTATATTTTCTGGGGTAATTTATGTCTCTGTCAAGGACAAAAAATCAAGCGATTCAAGGGCAATTGGCTGAGATTACTGCAGATTGGCAATTCCAGAGGCTGCCAAAAAACAGGGATTCCACATGGGTTGTACATGTAGGGTACATTAGGTTAGAAGGGTTTGCATGACAGGGATGGGAGCGTCAACAAGGAGAGGAAATGACGGGAATAGAAAACAAGCACATACTTATCAAATCAGCAGAAGAAAGGTAGAGAAAAATCTAGATTTCAACAACAAAGATACTAAAGGGTAAGTGATGCCTTCCTCTCTATCCTTTCTTGCAGAACTCCCACAGAACAACTCAACAATACATCTTAATTTCAGCAACAAAACAGTCCCTTACAAGATGGCTGCTTCAGCTGCTGCTGGAAAACCACAGGCACTGAAATGCTAAGACTGATTGCAAAATTTCATGCCAAATTGCTCCGCCATGCACTCTGAAGTGTTAGACCAAACATACACACGGCATGTGTCATTCAAAATAATTTCCAATCATAATTTGCCCCTTATTTGAATCTACGTTCTGGAGACACAGCACTTTAAGCACTCAAGAACTGTTTATTAAGTATTGTTATTCTGGGCACAGCATGGATGCCTGTTTATATATTAACTCATTTGTATGTTTTGTTTGATAATACAAATCTAGTTTACCCCCTTAACTCACATTAATTAGTCTGCATTGCATAAATATTGATCTGAGCTCCCTAGTCCAGATGCTCTGTGTACATTTAAGATCTCATAGTAAGACACACCACTATGTGCATTGGATACTTGAAAGTATTTCCTCAATGTATTATTTATAATCAACTTTATTGTGCCCCGGAGGATATTCCATTGCTTGGAAATGTAACAAAGAAACACTGCTACTGCGGTGTCAGCCAGTACCTCAGCGACTCGCATGCAAAAGAAAATGAATGTTTTGTGTAAATATTCAAAAAACTGTAGCTCACATCTCGTTGAAATGTAACTGTTCAAACTATGCTTGCAATTAAGCATATGAACTGGGAGAACCAGAGCTTTCGAGCCATTCAAACGAATAATGTTGGCACATTTACAGTGTGGTGCACATACAATGATGAGCGAAAAATTCATGACCAGTCACTGGTGAGGCGAATAACATCGATTTTCTCCCAACAGGTTAGAAATAGACAGGAGTCCTGACTTCGACAAGGGACTAATTGTTATGGCCAGACGACTGGGTCAGACTATCTCTGAAACGATAAGGCTTGTGGGGTCTTCCAGATCAGTGGTGTACCTACCAACAGTGCTCCGAGGTGAGACAAACCCCGAACCGGTGACAGAGTGTTGGGCACCAAAGGCTCATTGATGCTCTAGAGCAGTGGTGGGCAAATATTTTGGCTCGGGGGCCACATCAGGATTTTGAAATGAAATGGAGGGCCACATTTGTTTTTGTAATTTGTTAATCATAATTGATTTGGAGGCCAGAAAAGGGCAAAAGTTAAAACATACATTACATATGTACAGTAGGTCCCATATAAGGTGTAAATAGTTAAAATTCTGACTCAGATGTATAAGAATGGGCTGGTGAGTTGTTTTTTTAATTCCCCCCCAAATAATTTTATTACTTTCCGTGGGCCGGATGGGACAGCCTCGCGGGCCGCATTTGGCCCTCGGGCCGTAGTTTGCCCACCCCTGCTCTAGAGCGATGTTTAACAAACATTCGATCGCAATGGCGACTGGTCGATCTTTAAGTAATTTGTAGTAGATCGCCAAAAGTAAAAACTTTTTTTTCCCAACTGGTTTGTTTTTAATCTCTATTTCTTCTAAGATTGGCTGTGTGTACGTTTTGTTCTGTGAGGGGAAAATATAATTAAGCCAATCAGAAGCTAGTTTCGAGCACTGTGCGGAATGGGCTTACTGCACAACTTTTTCCGCATTCTGCTCAATACTCCTGATTTTTCGGTTGTGCTGCTCTAGTAATAATAGTAATGGCACTCTTTTATTCAAGGTGTTTACAAAAGTTTACAAAAGTTGCCTCAAATGAATATCTGCAATGTAAATTGTATTTGAAAGATTATTTGCAAGGCTCCAGCTGGCAACTTTCAGAAAGGATTTAAATCTATGCCACATCATCCATAAAAAATTACAAATGTAAGAAATCGAACACATTAGCTAGCCCCACGCCGCATAATGAGATTTGCAATGCAAATCTAGTTTCACTAACGTTAGTTAAGATTTATAGTTAGTTCACTGTTTTGTTGATTATGTACAATTTGCACATCAGTTTAAAAGTTTGTGTTATCATTACATTTTTTGTTACAGTGTTATATCCTTGCTTAAGCCAGCAAATCCTTCTAAACAAAAGACTCTGGATCTCTTTCCTTAACAATGTAGCCTAATTTTCCACTCTTCCATTAATTTTTTAATAATGCATTTTAATTTTCGCATTTAGATTTGAATATACAGTGCATCTGAAAAATACTCACAGTGCTTCACTTTTTCCACATAATAGATTTGAGAACGAAAATATAAACATGTACTTAAGTATTCACAACCTTTGCTCAATACATTGTTGAAGCACCTTTGGCAGCAATTTCAGCCTCAAGTCTTTTTATTTAAGATGTTGCAAGCTTGGCACACCTATTTGTGGGCAGTTTCTCCCATTCTTCTTTGCAGGACCTCTCAAGCTCCATCAGGTTGGATGGGAGCGTCGGTGAACAGCCATTTGTAGATCTCTTCAGAGATTTTCAATCGGTTTCAAGTCTGGGCTCTGGCAGGGCCACTCAAGGACATTTCCTTAGTTGGCCCAAAGCCACACCTTTGTTTTCTAGGCTGTGTGCTTAGGGTCGTTGTTCTGTTGGAAGATGAACCTACGCCCAATCCTGAGGTCTATAGCGCACTAGAGCAGGTTTCCATCAAGGATGTCTCTGTACATTGCTGCATTCATCTTTCCCTCAATCTTGACTATTCTCCCAGTTCTTGTAGCTGGAAAACCTCCCTACAGCATGCTTCACCATAAGGATGGGTATTGGCCAGGTGATGAGCCGTGCCTGTGTTCCTCCAGACAAGACGCTTGGCATTCAATCTGTGTTTCATCCGACCTGAGAATTAGTTTCTCATTGTCTGAGAGTGTTTCAGGTGTCTTTTGGCAAGCTCCAGATTGGCTGTCATTTGCCTTTTACTGAGGAGTGGCAAGCGTGGACAACGCATACCGTTACCTGGAATAATTCTCTCCAATGTGCGTTTGCTGTGCAACAAACAGGATGAACTTTAGCTACTGGCAGGAAAGGATAGAGACTTTTACTCATCTTCAGTTTTATGCTTTACCAAGACATGGCTGTGTGAATTTATTCTGGATGCTTCCAACTCTTCAGAGCAGATTGCTACATGGAACTCTCCGGGAAAACGGAGAAGAGGTGCCTGTTTTCACACTAGCATTGGCTGAAGTGAAAGTGTTTCAAAAGCACTGTTCTCCTGATCTGGAATCATTCTACATGAACTGTAGACCTTTCTACTCTCCCCGTGAGTTTGCTTCATTCATTCTGTTCAGTGTTTACATTCAACCGCAGGCCAACGTGCAGGAGGCACAGCGCATGCTCGCCGACCAGATACTGTGTGTGGAACGGACAAACCCAGACTCCCTTTCTATTGTCCTTGGGGTCTTTAACAAGGGAAATCTCAGCCACAAATTCCCCAATTACAGACAATTAATTAAATGCCTGACCTGAGAGGAGAACATTCTGGATCACTGTTACACTACAATCAGTAATGCCTATCATGCTGTCTCCCGCGCTGCACTGGATCACTCTGACCATGTCATGGTCCTCTTGATTCCTTTACACGGACAAAAACTGAAGCTCTGTAAACCTGTTGTGAGGACATAAAAGCAGTGGAGCAGTGAGGCTGTGGAAGATATTCGGGCATGCTTAGACTGTACTGACTGGGATGTTTTCAGGACTGCTTCCAACAGTCTGGATGAGCTCACAGAGGCTGTGACATCATACATCAGCTTCTGTAAGGGACTGCTGTATACCATAACGCACCAGGGTGAGTTATAACAATGACAAACCCTGGTTCACAGCTAAACTCAGTCAGTTAAGAATGGAAAAGCAGGAGGCGTTCAAGAGTGGGAATAAGGACAGATTTAAAGTGTCAAAATACACTTTTTGCAAGGCTGTTAAGCAGGCTAAGCAACTGTACTCTGAGAGATTACAACTACAATGTTCAGCTAATGACTCTGCATCTGTCTGGAGGGGCCTTAGACAGATCACCAACTACAAGCCTGGGACAAACTTGACACCATCCCCTTTGCCTCCATCACCCAGCTCCAGCCCACTTGCCCCACTCCAGCAGAGCAGAGTCATTGCCCACCCCAATGACCCCTTTCTATACTGGAGAGAGAGGTTAACTGACTGTTAAACACTAGAACAACCGGAATTCTATAACTACTAGAATGGCCATAGCGGTCATTTTGACCGCTAATACATAATTTGCATATAATTTCAATAATCAATATAAAATCTAGGACTAAATGGATCTGTAATGTTAGGATAGATAATAATAAACATCAGGACAATAAATTGTAATTGTAATGTATGTGAACATTTAATAATGAATCGACAACCACAGAACCGCTATTGTAATTACAGATACAAAGTCGAATGTGATACATTTTCTATAATTTGTTTTGTAAAATAAAAACACATTTAATCTTCCTTGGATCTTAGAATACACTAACTTACAAGAACCATCATCAATATGCATTTCAGTGCATAGGTAAAACACAAAATGCCCCAAAATGTCCAAAACCGTCATTCTGACTGTCACTGGAAAATTATACGAAAATAATAAATTCTGAGAAAACGAACACATTTTGATAGCAATAGCATTATATTTTTTTAAGCAAAAATATCATGCTGTAAATTTACATTGAAAAAATCATGTTGTCTTTCATCATAATGAAAGTATTCTCCTCCAAGCGGGCTCACGGGTTGTTTTGTGGGCAAACACTGACGCTGACAATTTCACTGACGCTTATGGATCTGTTACTCACAGTCAACATAAGTAATCTCTACCCTCCCTGTGCAGCTCCCACACACTACCTTGTGACATTTGTCACAACTTTGATGCAATTAACATGGTCTTTCACTTCATCCTCCAGCATCTGGACTCCTCAGGAACTTATGCCAGGATCCTGTTTGTGGACTTCAGCTCTGCTTTTAATACCATAATTCCAGTTCTGATGCAGGACAAGCTCTCCCAGGTGCAAGTGCCTGAACCCATCTGCAGGTGGATCACTGACCTCCTGTCTGACAGGGGGCAGCATGTGAAGGAGGGGAAACATGTCTCTGACCTCTGGTCCATCAGCACAGGATCCCCTCAAGGCTGTGTTCGTTCCCCTCTGCTTTTCTTCCTGTACACCAACTGCTGCACCTCCAGTCATCTGTCAAGCTCCTGAAGTTTGCAGATGACACCACCCTCATTGGGGTCATCTCGGTGGGGAAGAGGTGGGAGATCGACCGCCTGGTGAACTGGTGCAGACAGAACCATTTGGAGCTAAACCCTCTGAAGACAGTGGAGATGGTTGTGGACTTTAGGAAGTTCTCCACTTACACTTGAAAGCAAGCATAAACATTCAATAAACAGTAATTAAGATTGTTTCTGCAGCATTTCCAAAGTGAAAAGAACAAATGGCATTAAAAGCAAAATCCAGCTGTCAATCTGACTCGTGCTATGGGGGTGTCACAGGTGTGGGTGAAGACGATACAAAACGCAGACATATATGACGTGAATATAATCTGTGAGTTTATTTAACAAACAAATGAAAAAGAACAACACAAACTGACGCTGTAACTAGCAGCTAATACAAATAAGACAAATGACACCAACATGACGGGCACTTACATTCAAACATGTGTAGTATCCACAATGAGTCACACCCGATGACAGAAACAAAGGACATATAAACACACACACACAAATTTCAAAGTGCAAACAGGTGTGCGTAATGTCCAAAGTGATTAAGGTGAGCTTCAAAATAAAAGAGCTCCACGGAAAACCACCACCTACCGGCATCGTGCTACCCTATACGATACAGCGGGTGTAGAAGGAATAAAAAAGTGTAAGTCAGGGATCATCTGTAACTTTGGCTGAACCATAACAATGTAATACCACAATTCAAGCTGGATGGTTTAATGTCACAGGGATCAAATAATGAGGGAAGCCAATGACCATACAAATCCACCTCCCAAAATGCAGCTAGATACTACTCTGCACCCACCAGCTCATCTTCCTGCATCTACATAGATAAATACAGGAACGGTATAGTAGGTCATTTTGAAAATCAACTGTAGATAATAATTGGAACATACAGTTGCAATTATGTTAGCACAGCTAAAAAGTGTTGTGCTTAAAAGCAATAAAATCAGATATTGCCAAGAAACTGAAGTTCTCCTCCATAACTCTATGTTCTCCTCCATAACTCAAAAAAATTCACCCTTTAACAACTCTCCTTGTCTCCTGTTGCGGTTCAACTAGAAGGACGTGAGGTCTCGGCCTACACCTGTGGAGTAACAGGCCCAGAAGACCTTGTCCTGAGCCTTCCTGGTTTTGCTGCAGAACAAGCAGATACCTGACTATTCCAGCAGCTACTCTGCTGACCCCCCCTCCCAACCTAGATGATCCTGACGATTCCGGCTGCCACCAGGCTGAACCCCTAATCAACCTACCCTGGACTGTTCCTGTCCTGCCAATCTGATCATGCCTGTCAACCTAGATCAGGCATTTTGGACTCTA
>JACXGK010003742.1:32841-42956 GCA_016801125.1 Novumbra hubbsi
GGCCACCCCTTTGAGCCTGGTGCCTCTCTAGGTTTCTTCCTACACTCCGGCCCCGTAGGGAGTTTTTCCTAGCCACCGTGCTTCAATCCTGTTGTTGCGTGCTCACTGGGGTTTTAGGCTGGGTGTTTTTGTAAAAGCACTTTGTGACAACTGCTGTTGTAAAAAGGGCTTTATAAATAAATTTGATTGATTGATTGATTGAAGATGTTTCACAGGACCCCATAAACGTGCTCAAACCAAAAGAAAAAGAAAAAGTGATTTATGTCTAGTAAATGCAATTGCTAGAGCTTGAACTGCAGGAGCTTATATTGCTTTTACTGCTTAGGAGGACAAGAAACTTGCAGTTTACAAAATAGGTTGTGTCTCTTTTACACTCTATGCAAAGAGGAAAGCATGTTCATACTTTTTGGGGGTTGTTTGCAAGATCTTGGAGGCTTTCATCACATACCCCCCCCCCAATCTTACATGAGATCATGTATATGTTTCCAGTATGGGCTGTGGATGCAGAACAGTTTGTTAAATCCTCATGAAAGACTATACTCAGTGGATAAATGGAATGAAATTGCATAAAGTTTGTGGGAGACAAGTAATTTCTTCTGAAAATAAACCTGATGCAACCACATCTAGGTAAGCAATGGTAAAGGCCTGAAGTGACTGGATATGTGATGGTTAAAATGACATCAACGTAGACATTGTAATTATATGCAACTCACATATGTGATCTGGTCCAATGTGTACACCGTTATTATAGGCCCAATCCCAAATAAACACACTAATTGCACTAAGAGAAGTTCACAGCTGTCTCCAATGTGGTAGTGGCACCAACTCTGCTTCTTATACGAGGTCGAAATGTTATATACTTCAAGATTTGTGCAAGCGCTGAGCATATTTAAGTATATATAGATATACTCATATACACAACCACTGCTGTCACGTCTCCCTCTGGGGACGTGCCCCCTCCTCGCTGGGAAGTTTCTGGCGTTCGGTGGCATCGGCTCTCTAGCTGCCACCGTTCCCCTGTCCCCTCCTTTTGTGTTGTTTGTTTGTGATGTCCCATGTCTTCACGAACGCACCTCCTCATTGCGCACACCTGTTTCTTGTTTGTCTCTGTATATATTTGCCTGTGTGCGTCCTGTTCAGTGTTGGTTATTGTTACGCGTGATCGTGTTCTCCAGGTGTTACAACGTCTGGAGGCTGGGCAACAACCACCTCCGCCCCCTGTACACAGGGCCTCGGAGATCAATTCCTTTCGCTTGGGGCGCCCTAAAGAGTTCAATGGAATAGCGGCCCGCTGCCAGGGATTTCTCCTCCAATTGGAGATGTTCTTTACTTCCTCGGCGGGACCGATGTCCGATAAGGATAAGGCATCGGCTCTCAAATCCTGTCTTTCCGGCAAAGCCCTGGAATGGGCTACGGCAGTGTGGAATGAGGGCAGGCCCGAATTAGATGACTACCCTGCCTTCACCCGTCTATTCAAGGACATCTTCGACCACCCCCCGGAAGGGAAGGAGGTGGGTGAACCGCTTTTTTATTTGAGGCAGGGGAATCGGAGTGCCAAGGACTTGTCCTTAGAGTTTCGGACCCTTTCGGGCTCAGGATGGAACAAGAGGGCACTGATCGCTGGGAGCTGGCCTGCCGGGACTCGGCTCTGTCCTTCGACGGACTGGTGACGATGGCCATCAGACTTGACAACCTGCTGGCGAGCCGAGGTCGACGCGATCCACGACCATCCAGCTTCTTCACAACCGCGAATGAGTCCATCCCTATGGAGCTGGGGTCGGCCGGCTCTCGCAAGACCGCTGCTTCTCGGGTTCCGGCATTCAGGGAGGCGGCAGGACAGACGCTCCCGCGTCACCCCAGGTAATGCGACCTGCTATACCTTGGGAGCCCTCCTCCCAGCACATGCACATTGTGGTTTTGTTACCCCATTTCCCCGCTCTCTCCCGGTGTCATGCCTTGGTTGATTCAGGGGCTCCGGGGAATTACATAGACACATCGTTGGTGCAGTACCTCGGAATCCCTGTGGTTCCCCTTAGTTCTCTCATTCCTGTGCGGTCCATTGACCAACGTCCGCTCGGGAAGGGGGTGGTGGATCAGCAAACCCTTCCCTTACGCATGATCGCACAGGATGGGCCCTCAGAGGTCCTCACGTTTTATCCTGTTGATTCACCATCATTCCCATTAATTCTAGGTCTCCCCTGGTTAGCTCTCTACAATCCCTCCATGTGCTGGGGAAGGAGGGTTCTCAGTTAGTTAGGTGCCTGGGTGTTTCCATCGGTGCGACCACGGTGGAAAGTCCAGACTGTGCCCCCACCATGCGCATTCCTCCCGAATATCACAACCTAGCTCGCGTGTTTTCTAAGGAACACGTAACCAAATTGCCACCCCATGGGCCAGGGGATTGCGCGATAGATCTGCGATCTGGTTGTGCCTTACCCCGGGATCGAGTGTACCCCTTGTCGCAGGCGGAGACGGAGGCTATGGCCATCTACGTCTCTGAGTCTCTTCGACAGGGCTACATGTCGACAGGGCCGCCTCAAGCTTCTTTTTTGTGAAGAAGAAGGATGGGGGTCTGCGCCCCTGTATAGATTATCGAGCACGGAACGAGGTCACGTTAGGTTTAGTTATCTCTTGCCGTTGATCTCGTCGGTGGTCGAGACTGCATTCAGTACCACTACTGGTCATTATGAGTATTGGGTGATGCCATACGGATTAATAAATGCTCCATCTGTCTTTCAATCCTTTGTGGACGAACTTTTCCGGGAGATGGTCGGCTGCGGGGTGGTGGTGTAAATTGACGACATCTTGGTGTACACTGCTACACGCGCTGCACATGTTACTCTGGTGCGTAGAGTGTTGAAACGACTGTTGGAGCATGACCTGTATGTAAAAGGGGAAAATTGTCTGTTTTTCCAGTCGTCTGTCTCCTTTCTAGGATATCGCATAACTACATCTGGAGTGGAGATGGAGCAGTCGCGCGTTGAAACTGTGCGTAATTGGCCTATTCCCCCCATGGTCAAAGCGGTGCAGCGCTTCATGGGGTTTGCTAATTACTATCGCAGATTTATCCAGGGCTTTGGCAAGGTAGCCGCTCCAATCACTTCTCTGTTAAAGGGTGGGCCGTCCCGGTTACGTTGGACAGCGGAGGCTGACCACTCGTTTGCTACCCTAAAGGGTCTGTTTACCTCAGCCCCTGTTCTGGCCCACCCTGATCCGACGCTACCATTTGTGGTGGAAGTGGACGCGTCAGAGGTTGGCTTGGGAGCCGTTCTCTCGCAGCGCTCGGGAAACCCCTCGAAACTCCGCCCTTGTGCATTATTTTCTAAGAAATAAGGGCAGCGGAACGGAATTACAGTGTAGGTGATCAGAAGCTGCTGGCCGTTGTCGGGGCTCTGTCGGCTTGGAGGCACTGGTTAGAGGGGGCTAAACACCCTTTCCTCGTTTTCACTGACCACCAGAACCTGGAGTACATCCGAGCAGACTGAACTCGCGACAAGCCAGGTGGGCTCTCTCTTTTACCAGATTTCACTTCACTCTCACATATATTCCCGGTAGTAAGAATACTAAGGCTGATGCTCTGTCTCGCATGTTTAACAACGACGACATGTCTGTCGATCACTCTCCCATTCTTCCGGGCATTTTGATCATTGTGCCGGTGGAATGGGAGCTTGATGCGGATGTGGCTAGAGCTCTTCTTTTAGATCCCTCGCCTCCGCAATGTCCAGCGGACCGTCAATACGTTCCGCTGGATATGCGTGACTGATTATTATTTTGGGCACATACATCACCCTTGACAGGTCACCCAGGCATAGGTCGCACTATTTCCTGTTTAACACAGAAATACTGGTGGCCCACCTTGGCCAAAGATGTCCGTGTCTATGTCTCCTCCTGCTCGGTGTGCGCCCAGAGCAAGGCTCCCAGGCACCTACCTTCGGGTAAGTTAAGTACCCTTGCCGGTTCCGCAACAACCATGGTCCCATTTGTCTGTGGATTTTTTTGACTGATCTTCCTCCTTCACAGGGTCATACCACCGTGTTGGTCGTTGTGGACCGGTTTTCGAAGTCCTGCCGTCTCCTTCCCGGGGATTCCGACGGCCCTGCAGACCGCGGAGGCCCTCTTCACTCATGTCTTCCGGCACTACGGGGTGCCTGAGGATATTGTGTCTGATCGGGGTCCCCAGTTTACATCACGTGTCTGGAAAGCATTCATGACCAGATTGGGGGTCTCGGTTAGCCCGAGGCAAATGGGCAGGTGGAGCGCATGAACCAAGAGCTGGGCAGGTTCCTGCATGCCTATTGCCAGGACCGGCCGGGTCAGTGGTCGGCATTCCTGCCTTGGGCTGAGTATGCTCAAAATTCCCTTCGCCACTCTTCCACTGGCCTATCCCCCTTCCAGTGTGTCCTGGGGTACCAGCCGGTCCTGGCACCGTGGCACGGGAGCCGGACGGACGCCCCCACGGTGGACGAGTCGCTCGTCAGAAGGTCAACGCTGACCGTCACCGCGGGGTTGCCCCGGTTTATGCACCGGGGGATAGAGTGTAGCTCTCGAACCTGCCCCTCCACCTGCCCTGCCGGAAGCTGAGCCTGCAGTTTGTGGGGCCGTTTAAAGTCCTGAGGAGAGTGAACGAGGTAATGTATCGGTTGCAACTCCCTGCCGATTACCGTATTCATCCCTCGTTTCATGTGTCTCTTCTCAGGCCGGTGGTGGCTGGACCGCTCCAGGGGCCTGAGGTTCCCCCTCCCCCGTTGCAGGTTGATGGGGGTCCGGCGTTCTCTGTTCACTCGACTCGAGGCGTTGTGGGGGGGGCCTTCAATACCTTGTCGAGTGGGTGAAGTACGGCCCGGAGGAACAGAGCTGGGTTCCGAGGTGGGACGTCCTCGACCCTTCCTTGCTCCAGAACTTCCACCGTCGCCGCCCAGACGTATATATTACGTACACAACGTTTGTTTCGTGCTTTATTTTCGAACTGGTAATAGTTACCTTGTTTTACAACTCCTGCGCTTTGTTCCTCCTTCACTACTCATCACAACTGCTAATTTTTCTATCCTTTACAAATAATTTGATAAGGAAAGTTTTGAGTGAGGAACAGAATGGTTACATTTGCAGTAATCTCATAAATTGGTTAAGAAAAACCACAAATCATGCAAAACCTTAGAGAGAATGTGTGTGTGGTGAAAGGACACAGTAAGTGTGTTTGTAGAGCGAGAGGAGAGCATGTGTGTGATAAGAGAGCGTATCTGAACCCCTAAAAAAACGAACAATAATAATAGTCCCAGCCCATTCAGTGCTTGTCCTCGAAATTAAAGCACCATTCAACAGAACCGTGAACCATGCTACTTATTCAAATAAGCCCCTGCCTCAAGCTACTTTTTGCATTTATTCTTAAGAATAGATATTGAAAGATATGTATATACAAATGCTCCGATTTTGAGGTATGTTGATTCCCATTGGGTGGTTGCAGAGAGGCATTACATAAAAAAAACAGTATATGGGTATATTGACACATTTACAAATAATAATCAATGATTACTTGATGCAAGGTGATTTGTAGATCTGCAGTGCTGACAGAATTCCTTAACAATGAACCGCTTTTTTATTATACATTGCTGTTTTGATCTTGTACAACATGGTCAATCATGCGTGAAAGTTACGCTTTTCTTCTAAGGTATCTGTTTTAACAGCCCTTTTTACCTGTGAAAACCAACCCCCATACTTCAACAAAGGTTCCATAATCCCCTTGAGTGGTAACAAAGGGGCCCAAACAGCCTCTCTGGAAAAAATCTAGAGACCACTACACCTTATTCTTATTCCTTTCCAAAAAAAAGTTTAAAAGGCATATTTTGAGTGAGGAACAGAAGGGTTCAATTTAAGAAATGACTGCAAGTTGAACCCTTTTAATCCTCACTCAAGACTTTCCTTTGGCTAACCCAATTTCGGGTTTTTGTTGCTTATGTTGGGTTTAAGAACCCCCTGTATATGATTCTACATAAAAAACATCTGTAAACATGGTTTTGACAGGGGGTGTTAGGAAACTCCTGGTTTATTGGCCACATTAGTCCTGCAAGTCAGGAAAGCTGGCTTGCAAAGTGATGTTTAATTCTTATTGATTCTTATTGGAATCCCGACCAAGTTAGATTACCGTATTCAACAAGTTGAATTGTTATACAACCACAACATGGATTAAAAATGACTGTCAGAGTAAGGAAGAGCGTATACTGAGACTACCATTATCATCTTAACTGAAACAATGTTTGAAATGGGTGCATTAAATCCAACTACTTACAGATTGGATATGTTTACAAAATGGTATCTGTTCAGAAATGTTTTCATTATCTTTGTAGCATTATATGAATCCAACATGTACATGCCAAACACATGAAAAGAAGCCATTATAAAAACAACAAATATTTGCTGGAAATATTTAGAACGCTTTTTGTGTTCTGGAGAAACCATCTTGCCTAATCATAAGAGTCCTTCCATGCAAAATAAGTTATTTTGGATGTTAAAGGTTCTATAAAGGACAATTTCCTTACAAAGAACGATGGTCTCCAACAAAAAGGTTCTTTGTAGAAACCTATCCATTGAAGAACCAGTTTAATGAAAACCCACATGTTTGCAATAAGGATTTCTTCCCCCGTCCCCTCCTTCCAAGGACATGGTGCTGAAAGTCCCTGATACCCATGCAGGATAGAGGTTAATGCGTAACCCCCTACGTTTTCTCCATGACAACCCACATTTACAGTAACACTGGAAACTCCTTGATTATGTTACTTGTTCTCCCTGTTTCATTTTTGAGGGTGGTGCGGAGGAGGAATGATGGAGCAGAGCCTTCCCAAAGTTTCCATGGACCGCTCTTTCTGCCTTACATAATTCAGTTGAGAGGGAAGGAAAAGTTAGGGATGGAGACAGAGAATGACCATGCATACACAAACAGCAATAAGAAAGAAAAATAATATTATTTATTGGGCATGAAGTTGCAGCAAGTTGCTAACCTATTAAGTAATTATTTGATTGTATTTTCCTAGTTTATTGTATGAGAAGTTAGTGGTTTGTTGATTAATTCACATTGTAGCCACTCAGACATCCAGCATTGTGCGGTTCCAATTGCCATACCCATAGAACCATGTGGAAGTTATTTATTTTAGATATGTGGGAGAAATAGGAGGTTCTTTTTGAGATTTGACCAGATGTTTCATGTTAAATGTCATGTTAAAGGGGTAATTTTGATCTTAATTTTAGTATTGTCGCATCAACCAAACCATTCTTTTCCATGCTGCAGTGTGTTTTAAAACCTCCTAACATCAAGCTTTAGAGAAATCGCATCCCTATTGAAAGAACATTGTTACAAGCTCATACTTTCACATGCTAATTATTTTGTGGCAACAGATGAAACTTGTTGGCAGACTGGTAAAATGTACACAAAAAACCTTATACATATGAAAATACAGTGGGGAGAACAAGCATTTGATACACAGCCGATTTTGCAGGTTTTCCTACTTACAAAGCATGTAGAGGTCTGCAATTTCTGTCATAGGTACACTTCAACTGTGAGAGACGGAATGTAATAAAAATCCAGAAAATCACATTGTATGATTTATAAGTAATTAATTTGCATTTTATTGGATGACATTCGTATTTGATCACCTACCAACCAGCAAGACAATTACTGGACAGGACAATAGGCAAGCAGCTCGGTGAGAAGGCAACAACTGTTCGTGCAATTATTAGAAAATGGAAGAAGTTCAAGATGACGGTCAATCACCCTCGGTCTGGGGCTCCATGCAAGATCTCACCTCATGGGGCATCAATGATCATGAGGAAAGTGAGGGATCAGCCCAGAACTACTCGGCAGGACCTGGTCAATGACCTGAAGAGAGCTGGGACCCCAGTCTCAAAGAAAACCATTAAAAACACACTGAGCTGTCATGGATTAAAATCCTGCAGTGCACGCACGGTCCCCCTGCTCAAGCCAGTTCATGTCCAGGCCCGTCTGAAGTTTGCCAATGACCATCTGGATGATCCAGAGGAGGAATGGGAGAAGGTCATGTGGTCTGATGAGACAAAAGGTCTAAACTCCACTCGCCATGTTTGGAGGAAGAAGAAGGATGAGTACAACCCCAAGAACACCATCCCAACCGTGAAGCATAGAGGTAGAAACATCATTCTGTTCTGCAAAGGGGACAGGACGACTGCACTGCATTGAGGGGAGGATGGATGGGGCCATGTATCTCCAGAAACCTGAAGGATCTGGAGAAGGTCTGTATGGAGGAGTGGGTCAAAATCCCTGCTGCAGTGTTTGCAAACCTAGTCAAGAACTGCAGGAAATGTATGATCTCTGTAATTGCAAACAAAGGTTTCTGTACCAAATATTGAGTTCTGCTTTTCTGATGTATCAAATACTTACGTCTTGCAATAAAATGCAAATTAACTACTTAAAAATCATACAATGTGATTTTCTAGATTTTTGTTTTAGATTCTGTCTTTCACAGTTGTAGTGAACCTATGATAAAAATTACGTAAGTAGGAAAACCTGCAAAATCGGCAGTGTATCAAATACTTGTTCTCCCCACTGTATATGCAAATTATGTGATTTGTTTCACTAAAGTAAGCAAATACTTACATAACAAATTACAATTAAAGTAGCACTTCACCCTGGGGGACCTTGTGTGGTGTTTATATTTTGTAGGACATTTCTTGGGTAGGGAGATTTGTTTTACACCAAATTAGCCAAAAGGAGAAATTTGTTTTTTGCACTCCAAAAAGCCTCAGTATTCTACCACTGTAATGTTTGAATTTGGTGTGGCTCTGTGGACATTTGTGTACAGCTAATAGAGCATTGTTGAGGTCAGGCACTAATGTTGGACGAGGATGCCTGGCTCGCAAATGCTGTTCCAATTCATCACAAAGCTGTTTAGTGGGGTTGGGACTTGGTGCACAGGTGCAGTCATGCTAGAACAGGAAAGAGCCTCTTCCATACTGTTGCCACAAAGATGGAAGTATCCATTTGTCTAACATGTCTTTGTATCCTGTAGCAATAAAATTACCCTTCCCAGGTACTAATGGGCCCTGAAACACAGCCCCAGACCATTTTTCTTCCTCCGCTAAACTTGACAGTTGGCACTATGCATTCCATATTAGGTAGGGTTTTCCTGGCATCCTCCAAAACCAGATTTGTCCATTAGACTTCCAGATAGTGAAGCGAGATTCATCACTCCAGAGAACATGTGGCATGCTTCACACCAAATCACACCACACAACTGCTTTACCATGGAAACCCATATCGTGAAGCTCCCGATGCACAGATCTTGTGCTGATGTTGCCTTCCAGAGGCATTTTGGAACATTCTAGTGAGTGATGCAACATTTTTATGTTGCACTGGCTGGCTAATTTCTGTGAGTTTGCGTGGTCTGCCACTTTTCTGCCTGATGTTGCTTCTAAATGATTTCACTTCACTGTTAAAACACTTACATTTGAGCAGAAAATTCAGGAATAGTGGCACAGTACGATCCATTGTACAGACAATGTTTGTCTATGGAGATTCCATGGCTATATGCTGGATTGTATGCATCTGTGAGCAATGGGTGAGGCCTGAACTCAATAAATAAAAGGCATGTACACCTTCTTTTGGTATAACAATGCATTAAAAGCTTTGTGCTTCAGCTTGTCCTATAAATATTCACACAAATTTAAATGTTTTTTTAAAAATACCTCATGGAAGAAATTAATAGTGTAATAATGCAAAGAGACACTTTTTGAGTTTTGCCACAAAGTTTAATGGTATGATTATGACACAATTTCTCTGAATGGGGCTTAGTAAATTAAACTTAGTAATTCTGTCTTTTTTACACACTAAACTTCACATTATATAATCATAACAAATGTTCTTTCTTTTTAGATGTTATGCCTAAAAGAAATAAATGCAGTTTGAGCTAAGGTTGTAACAACTGATTAGGCTTCTTTAATCAGCACAACAGTGTTCAGAAGTGCTAGAATAATCGCAAAAGGGTTTTCTGATGATCAATTAGATAATTTGACATGCCATTGGAACACAAGAGTGATGGTTCCTGATAAGGGGTGTCATGCCCTGGCTGCGAGCCCCTGGCCATTTCAGGGCA